>JBAMJR010000137.1:5567500-5830000 GCA_038501785.1 Myoxocephalus aenaeus
ATCCCTGACCTACAGTGAATGAGTGACTCATTTTTATTTTTTTATTACTGTAATATCTATCTTTTATACAATACTAATAACTATACAGTAATAATGTAAGGCGTGTAATCATGGCAATTAAAATCCTGTAGTCTGTGTGTCCACCCACACGCAGGTGATGAACATACCTTCCACTAGACACTGCGATTTCTTCACCAACACGTTTTTGTAAGCCACTGAAGGATTTAAAAATATGCAAAACAGTTATATAACATTTCTAAATTATTAACTTCTTTATGTGGCTTAGACACAGTGTTGGAGATATAAATGCCTTACGTAAGGTCTTATATTATTAAAGAGGACAAGTTTCAGTGGTGTATGTGCTGAGGTCCAAGTGTGGGCTCATAATTGCTTAAGTGATTTCAGCTATTTTTAGTTGTAGCACCCTACAACATTGACATCATTCAAGTTTTTGTTGTTCCGGCATCCCACTGGATCAACCTATCACTGAATATGATCTTCCAAAAACTCACACAGAAACAATCCAAAACCTTGAAGATTGAGTCATGGGATATGTGAAATGCCAGTGACAAAGATTAAGAGCCAATGCTGATGAGACGAGTGTTAGTCAATGGTGGATCCAATGACCAATGTTTTTGGTCATTGGATCCATCCATACATACATACATACATACATACATACATATATTAGGGCTGGGCAAAGTTTAAAAAAAATTTAACTGATTAATCGCATGATTTTTCTGAGATTAATCACATTATACGCCAAATTCAATAATGAAGTAAAAACTAGTGTATTGCGCACTTTTATTTTAAAGTAATGTTATCAGAACAATATATCAGGCACTCTGGAGCAACAGCAAGTTAACAACAGTATATAAATCAAAAATATATGCTAGGGAAGAAATGTATTTTTTTTTTTATGCTTCTATATGACTGGTCATTCAATGAAATATTGTATTTATTTTCAGATGTTATATACTATTTTATTCTAATGTAAAACAGCTTAATATCATGCTGAAGAAGAAACATTTGTCTTTTATCAGGGAACAACATAAACAGTCTGTTCAGTAGTAAGGGTCCCTGTGAGGGACAAGCCACTCCTTCTTTTGTCATGTTCAGTTTGTTGCTTACCTTAAAGATGCATGTTAAAGACCAGCAATTGATTAACTTTATACAAAAGCAATAAGTGCTTTTGATCTTGTTCAGTTCAGTTTTTCTTACTCAGTGAGAAAAGTCCAGTCTGTGTTGGCTTGAACAAGTGCACTGAAGTCTGGTTGAATGAGGTGGAGATGTGAAAGACAGCTAACCGGTATCTCAACGGCGGCTTTGCACATGCGCGATTAATGCTCTGTGAGGCGGATCGGCTCGTGGCAGCACCCGCTGCTCGCTGAGGACAGAAACTACAGAACAATACGTGCTTGAATGAAGCCTCGATGACCACCGCCGTTCGTCATGGAGTTCCACAAGGTTCTGTGCTTGGACCTATTTTATTCACCTTATATATGCTCCCTTTAGGCAATATTATCAGAAAACACTCCATACATTTTCACTGCTATGCCGATGATACTCAACTATATCTGTCGATCAAGCCAGATGAAATCCACCAGGTCGCTAAACTTCAAGCGTGTCTTAAAGACATAAAAACCTGAATGACCTGCAACTTCCTGCTGCTGAACTCGGACAAGACTGAAGTTTTTTTACTCGGCCCAGAACACCTCAGAAATCAATCCACCACCACTGCAAGGAATCTCAGAGTTATTTTTGACCAGGACCTGTCTTTTGGCTCCCACGTGAAACAAATCTCAAGGACTGCCTTTTTTCACCTATGGAACATTTAAAAAATCCGGCACATCCTGTTTCAAAGCGATGCAGAAACGTTGATCCACGTATTTGTTACTTTAAGACTGGATTACTGTAACTCCTTATTATCAGGCTGCTCTGGTAAGTCCCTTGGGTTTCTCCAGTTGATCCAGAATGCTGCAGCTCGTATACTCACATTACTCCTGTACTAGCTGCTCTCAACTGGCTTCCTGTAAGATAGAGAATCATATTTAAAATCCTTCTCCTTACCTACAAAGCCTTAACTGGTGATGCACCATCATATCTTAAGGAGCTTATAGTGCCATATTACCCCACTAGAGCACTGCGCTCACTGAATGCGGGGTTACTTGTGGTTCCCAGAGTCTTAAAAAGTAGATTGGGGGCCAGAGCTTTCAGTTATCGGGCTCCTCTTCTGTGGAACCAGCTTCCACTTTCAGTCCGGGGGGCAGGCACGGTCACCTCATTTAAGAGTAGACTTAAGACTTTCCTCTTTGATAGCGCTTATAGTTAGAGCTGTTTCAGGTTTATAGTTGGGGCTGGCTCAGGTTTGCCCTGGTCCAGCCCCTAGATATGCTGCTATAGGCCTAGACTGCTGGGGGACATCTTAGGATACACTGAGCTCCTCTTCTCCTCTTCTCTCCTTCTTTCTCTCCTTCTGGATAAATTATTGTCTCTTCAATGCACATTACTAACTCTACTTTTTTTTCCCGGGAGCCTCTGTGCTTCCTCGCCTCAAGTTTCCATGGATCGTGGCTGTCTGGAACCGGTCCTGCCTGCTGCCATGGATCATGGCTGTGTCTGGAGCCAGTCCTGCCTCCTGCCATGGCCCTGCTGATGCCCCTCCTTTCTACCTCCTGCTGACATGGTTCATGGTTATCTGGATTGTGGACCATGCCTACTACTCATATAAATAATTTGTCATATATATAAAAATGTGCATGTTATTATTTTATTATATATATATATATATATATATATATATATATATATATATATATATATATATATATATATATATATATATATATATATATATATATATATATATCCATATCCGTGGCAGCAGGCAGGACCGGTTATAATATAGAACTCTTTCAGTCAAGAAACCCTGATAGAACTCAACATTTAAATATAGTCCAACTGACATTTAAATTCTCAGCATTTTATTTTATTTTTTTACTTTATTTTATGTTTTGGTTACTACTGGAAAAACTTTTTGAGCTCAAGTTAATTATGTCAACTTGCACGGGCACATCTTTGCTTCTCTGCCCTACGCGAATTTGAGTCTAATTGTGTCTTTACATTCCACTTACAATCCACTTAACCAGTGGTTCTCAAACTTTTTTTGTCACGCCCCACTTGGCAGGAAGACAAATGTTCATGCCCCACCACGAAAAAAATGCCTATTGTGGCTGCAATTAACCTGTTTTGCACTGAATATCTTTTTAAGATAATAACAATAACATGCAACCTGTACAAAACAAGTGCAGATATGTGAGCCATCAAGTTTTATCAGTATTAGTGGCTGCAATGAGCTGCTTTCCTCTACAAATCTTTTTAAAACGAGGTTGTAGAGTTAATACGGTCACTCTCAATTCATACTGATCCTTGGTCTCCCCATAGAAAGAAAGAAAGAGCCACACTATTTATGACCTAATGCATGTTATAAAAATTGGGAATTTTGTAAATGTAATGGCTGTTCTCTTGACGGTGGCCTTGCCATCGTCTCCTTGAAATGTCTTTCTTGGAACATGCCCATCTTCATGTTGATCTCAACTACACACCTGTAAAGTTGTGTGACTGCATCTTGAATTGTTAAGGTGCTGTCATGCTGACAGACAAATAACGAACTGGTACTCAAACGAAAGTACTCAAAACCGCCTCTGTGGCAGTTCCTCATACAGTAGGTGTCTCCAGGACCACATTTTGCCACGATGACTCAAACATAGACTCACGCGGTGAAAACAATACCAGCGCCGCTGTCGCTGGTAATAACATCTCTCTCTCTCTCTCTCTCCACACACACACACACACACACACACACACACACACACACACACACACACACCCCCTGGGGCAGTTGTGTTGGTGCAGATATGTTTTGTCTTCACAATTAGGCCAAATGAATTTCTTGTTTTGTGGTTGTTGTTTTTTACCGTTATTTATTCAGGAGGAAAGCAATTCTCTCTTTTTCAGGAAGACCCTAATCACTTTAACACAGATTGCGCAATACTGCCAGAAAGAAGATGGCGTCATAACGCCAGCTTTAGCTTTTTTCACACTAAACCGAACTACGGCTGCATAATGCTGCCCCGGTGTGTGATTTTAGATAGCATGCTGGCATTATGGGAGCAAAAGAGGCGTGAGGAGTAAACCAACAGCGTCAGCGTCTGGTGTGTGTGTGTGTGTGTGTGTGTAGTCCCGCCGTCGTTTACATTATTTACAAGGCCCTTTTTAAATGGTCAGAATTTAGAGGGCTGGAATAAGGCCATGTTCACACAGACGGCCCTGCGTGACAATCATTTGAATGGAGTCAGTACAGTGCAGAGGGCTCTGGCAAAACAACGCTGGGTCATCTGGCAATAAAAGTTCAACCAGTCTGAAATGTTGCTGCAATGCAACGCCATCCAGCATGGCACTCACCAGCAGAGGTGTCAAGTAACAAAGTACAAATACTTCGTTACTTTACTTAAGTAGAAATGTTGGGTATCTATACTTTACTGGAGTATTTATTTTTCAGACGACTTTTTACTTCCTTACATTTTCACGCAAATATCTGTACTTTCTACTCCCTACATTTTAAAAATAGCCTCGTTACTATTTCGTTTTGGTTTGTTTTCATTCCGGCTTGTCATCGTTCAAAAACACACAAAAAAAAACTAGCCAGATAAATCGCGCCATCCGGATAGAGTGAATTTGATTGTGGTTGGATGAGAAGTATAAACATATACCATTCCGTCACCCTATTGCAGACCTGGGCATCTTACAGCCCATGGGCCACATCTGGCCCGCGGGGTCTCCCAGTCTGGCCCGCGTGAGGTCAATAAAAAATGAAAAATAAATAAATAAGGTGCACGCCATGAATGCAATACAAACGGCACTGCTTTTACTTTGAAGGCGATTTATTTATGTGTGGCTTACGCAGCCTCACAACAGGCAGTGTTGCCGACTTAGAGACTGAAGTGAAAGCATATTGTTATGCAGTTTCTGTCCTCAGCGAGCAGCGGGTGCTGCCGCGAGACCCCCGCCTCCCAAGGAGCCTCGCGCTGCAGTCTCCGCCTCCAGATTGAACATTAATCGCGCAAAGCCGCCGCGGATCTGACCTGCGGTCTGATCCACTATGGCAGAGCACTTTAAGTCAGTATCACTTCTGGATTTTTATTCTTCTCTCAAAGAGGAGAACTTTCCTCATATGAGGAGGCCTGCTCAGAAGATGTTAGTTCTCTTTGGATCTACCTACACATGAGAACAAACATTCTAGTGATGAAGTTCAACAGATCAGATCCTTTCTCTCTGATACCTGTCAGCTGTTCACATCTCCACCTCATTCCACCAGACTTCATGCTCTTGTTCAGACTGGACTTTTCTGGACTTTTCTCACTGAGTAAGAACAACTGAACTGGAAAACATCAAAAGCACTTATTGCTTTTGTTTAAAGTTAATAAATTGCTGGTCTTTAACATACATATTTAAAAAAGGTTTTAAAAAAATCTTTAAAAATTAAATTACATTTTTTTTACTTATTTTCATAGCCTTATTCTAACATGTATTCTTACCAGTAGCAGCTCAAAACCATATAATTTACAGTTTTTTTAATAAAGTAATAACATTAATATTGAGTTAATTGAATTAAGTTCAGACTATTGGTTTTCTACGCGATGCACCTGCAGATGACACAAATCAACCGTTACAAATCACGTCACTCTCCAGCAAGGACAGCAGATAGGCAACTAGTTATCATGTCTTCCGCTCCATGAAACACATGTTAATGCTCAGTAGTACACATATATGGTACTTGCATTGTAATAAAATGTGATCATTTTCAATGGGCATATATGCAGCTGAAACGGGTAGCCTAGTGCATCCCACATTTTTCAACATAACATTTTAAAACATTATAGTCATTATGGCCTTTAGAAAAAATATTGTTTTGGGGGAGGTGGGGTAGTGCACTATGAGACGCGGCTTAAGAGTGTGTCCTTAATGGAAGAAAAAAAATTCCCATTACATTACTTTTACTTTTATACTTTTAAGTAGTTTTGAAACCAGTACTTTTACTGAAGTAAAAAGCTTGAGTTGATACTTCAACTTTTACAGAAGTATTTTTAAACCCTAGTATCTATACTTCTACTTGAGTAATGAATGTGAATAATTTTGACACCTCTGCTCACCAGTACCTCGAACAAAATACCCCCAACAACGCAGCCCCCTGCTGTGCTGAATCTCAACTAAAATTAAAGCTGCTCGCAGCTGTGACTGGGCCCTCGCTCCAACACGTCGGGGTAAGCCGAAGGGTCGCCGGCTCGTCTGTCCGAGAACGTTCGCCTGCCAGGCGGAGGTTCTCGGCCGGGAGAGCCGGCGACCCGCAGGTGTCCCGAACGTGTTGGAGCGAGGGCCCAGTCACAGCTGCGAGCATATTTATAATTAATATAAATATATATATATATATATATATATATATATATATTACATATTGACAGAAAAAAACCCTGAAATGTAGAAATTTTTGCACATTTATTAAAAAAGAAAAAGTGAAATATCACATGGTCATAAGTATTCAGACCCTTTTTCTCTAGAAGCACCCCTTTGAGCTAGTACAGCCATGAGTCTTCTTGGGAATGATGCAACAAGTTTTTCTACACCTGAATTTGGGCATCCTCTGCCATTCTTCCTTGCAGATCCTCTCCAGTTCCGTCAGGTTGGATGGTGAACGTTGGTGGACAGCCATTTTCAGGCCATTTTCAGGTCTCTCCAGAGATCCCGTTCCTCATGCAACCTGACGGAACTGGAGAGGAGCTGCAAGGAAGAATGGCAGAGGATCCCCAAATCCAGGTGTGAAAAACGTGTTGCATCATTCCTAAGAAGACTCATGGGTGTACTAGCTCAAAAGGGTGCTTTTACTCAATACTGAGCAAAGGGTCTGAATACTTATGACCATGTGATATTTCAGTTTTTCTTTTTTAATAAATTTGCAAAAATGTCTGCATTTCAGTTTTTTTTTCTGTCAAGATGGGGTGCTGAGTGTACATAAATGAGAAATGATTTTAGCAAATGGCTGCAATGAAACAGAGTGAAAACACACACACACACACACACACACACACACACACACACACACACACACACACACACACACACACACACACACACACACACACACAACGATTAAAATATTTAATCGCATTTATGTCATAGTTAACTCGCGATTAATCGCAATTAATCAAAAAAAAAAAATCTTCATTTTAATGCTCTTATCAACATGAAAAAGTGGATTGGCTTGCTTTATGCAAATGTTTTATTTTATTGAAAAACAACTGCCAAACAGGGCGGTACAAAATAACATTATAAAGTGCACATTTCAGGTAAACAAGGACATACAAAATAAAATGATAAAGTGCACATTTCAGGTAAACAAGGGTTTACAAAATACAATTATAAAGAGCACATTTCAGGTAAACAAGGACATACAAAATAACATTATAAAGTGCACATTTCAGGTAAACAAGGACATACAAAATAAAATTATAAAGTGCACATTTCAGGTAAACAAGGGTTTACAAAATAAAATGATAAAGTGCACATTTCAGGTAAACAAGGGTTTACAAAATACAATTATAAAGAGCACATTTCAGGTAAACAAGGACATACAAAATAACATTATAAAGTGCACATTTCAGGTGAACAAGGACATACAAAATAAAATTATAAAGTGCACATTTCAGGTAAACAAGGGTTTACAAAATAAAATTATAAAGTGCACATTTCAGGTAAACAAGGGCTTACAATATAAAATTATAAAGAGCACATTTCAGGTAAACAAGGGCTTAAGAGAGAGAGAGAGAGAGAGAGAGAGAGAGAGAGAGAGAGCTGTGAACATAGCAGTCAGGCTCTCGAAGGCAATTCGTAGGTCCTGTCGTTGGATGCGATGCGTATTATATCAGCTAGACCCTCGTCCTCCACAACGTTAACAGGCCTACACGCAGTAGCCACCCATTTAGCTATGGCTGCAATAAGTTTGTTCTTCGTTGTGGTGTCCATGTGTTTCTGTCCGAAGTCATCCATTCTTGTCTGGCTATGACGAGGGGGCGCAAAGTTAGCATCAGCTGTGTGCTTGGCCATCAAGTGGTATTTCAGACTGGATAGGCTACGATGATAGCTCAGTTCACAATGACAAATGGCACATACCACTTTGGTCTTGTCAAGGGAACCATCTGACAACTTTTTGAAAGTAAACTTTCCATTCATTAGCGTCTTATCATTCATTTTGCCGTATCGCGCTCACCATTCATTCATTGCAAACCGTAACGTTAGCCTAGCTTCCAAGCCCAAACGGCGTGCCTATTGTTTTGCTTCCGGTTGAGCTACATCCGGCGTGGTGCTCGCGAGAAAAAAATAGAAAAATTAAAATGCGTTAACACCGTTAATAAAATTGACGGCGTTAAAATTGGTTTGCGTTAACGCCGTTAATAACGCGCTAATATGACAGCACTAATATACATACACACACACATATATATATATACACACATACATATACATACACACACATATATATTATATATATATATATTATACATATAAATATGTATATAAATATATATACACAGATGAAAATATGTATTAAAAGTGATCAAAAGCTTGAGGTTTCATGGAACGGCGTAAAAGTGGTGTTGTGACTATTTCATATGGTTCTTGGTCATACAGCAAGCTGTTGTAACTCAACTGTACTTTGTTAAAACTGTTCCAAAGTTAACATGCTTTATGAGAGTCATGGCTTGAAGACTTCTGCATGCCAATATTAACTCATAGTCAGAGCGCCACCTACTGGGAAACTATGGCAATTTGAACTAGAAAGAAATGAACGAAGAAAATGAAATTGGCTGACTTCCGGTACGGTTTAGAGCATGGTCCCAAGAGAGTTATTTTTAAGTTTATGTGTGGTACATACGCCTACCAAATGATGCATATCTATGTTGAACGTACTGCGAGGGCTGCTTTGTTGAATTTTCTCCTTAGAAGTTCATTGGTCCTTTTCTTCTGAACACAATGAGATATAAACAAGCTTTTGATACATTGTGATGAAATTGAACCATTAATGATCCACAGAGATTCTAAGTAGGCGGAGTTTAATGCGACCACTTACTTGTTTGTAGAGCAGACACAATCAGACACGTGTGCCAAATTGCAGGTCAATTGGTGATAGAGGGCAAAAACTGTGGGCTTTCACAACTCACGGGTTGTTAAAAAAAGTTTTTTAGGGGGCGCTATGTGACTTCCTGTATGGCTTAGAGCATGGTCCCAAGAGACTTTCTTTTCACTTTACATGTGTTACATATTCCTACAAAGTTCCATACATGTAGGTCAACCGTAGCGCTGGGGCTGCTTAAATGAATATTTGTAGGGGGCACTATCGAGCCGAAGTGCCATTTTGAAGCATTCAAATCATATCAGGTAACTACATCTTTGCCTTTAAATGTGGGTGCCAAGTTTAGTTGCGTTTCGAGCATGCTTAGTCCCTCAAAAGTACCTTCGTTGTTGACCACGAAGGATGGGTTGCCACGGCAACAGCGTTACACGAAACATCAAAAGCTTTTGGGCCTGGCATCATGTAAGTCTTATGTTTGTGTAGAAGTAATTTGATGTCGATCTGATTGACCTACTAAGAGAAGCAAGCCAAAGTATATCAACTTTTACTTTCCGTTGCCATTAGGTGGCGCTATGACTAATTAAAAATTAGACGCACATTTCTTCAGGCCTGGAGTCTCATCAAACATGTGAAATCTGGAAAGGATCTTATCATGTGGAGTCGAGTTACATCGGTTTATTCGTTCACGACGAAGGATCAAACTTCCGCGATGCTCCCACGCGTTCAACGGATCTTTACAATCTTCAAGGTGATGCATTATCAATGTCTTAAGTCTCTTCTGGCGCATTTTGAGAGGGATCTGAATAATCTGTGAGGAGCACGGTATACAAGTAGAAAACATGTAACTTCCTGTTGCCTCTAGGTGGCGCTATGACTAGGATTCAAAATGATCATATGGATGTCTTCAGGGTCAGGAGGTTATGACATGAGAAATATGGAGCAGATTACATCATGTACGGCCAAGTTAAAACAACTTCCATTTTCATGGAAAATTGGCACTGCTCTGCGCTCACATAGTTCGATATTTTTAAAATCCTTTGATAAATTTTCCCTGCAAAGGTCTCACCATCATATTGCCAGAATATGAAATCAATCGTATTTAATCTCTAGGAGGAATTCATCTGAATACAACGACTGGAAACCAGGAAAATGCAAAAATTGGGCGGTTCACTGCAGCGCCCCCTGGTGTTTGAATATTATGAAAACATTTGGGTACGTTAAGGGACACGATATTGACATATGCTACAAAGTTAGGCCAAGTAATTTATGTATTTAAGTTATGTGTATTGGCATATTGAGCCACGCCCCTAAAAGGTTAATTGGTTAATAACTTCTAAACGCAATGAGATATCAACAAAGTTGAAATTATCGATTGATCACATTGAACCAATGTTGATCCACAGAAAGTTTCGTAAGAAATTGACCCAGCGTTTAGGAGGAGTGGGCAATAATGTGTTTTTGACCAAATTCAAAATGGCGGAAAATATAATTAGGCGCATTTTATTGCCACGATTGACTTTTTTGTAGAGCAGTCCCACCCGGACATGTGTCCCAAGTTTCAAGTCAATCGGTCAAAGTTCGCAAAAAACGTTGGCTTTCACAACTAAAGGGGGTGCTATCGAGCAATTTTTTCTAGCTTTTGTCCGACACCCAAATCAGATTGGTATTTTCCCCATAAAGTCAACAACATGCATCCAAACAGTTATACAATATCTCATATCTTATCAGTCTGTTTGTGACTCCATAAGCACACATGTAAATCCAACATTTGCCTTACTGGGCTTTTCAATAATGCTTGGTGCCTTTTCAGATTCATAACATTTATTGTGGGCACAACTCCTGCGTAGCTTCAAGCGCAGGGAAGTCATAGCAACAACAGGAGTGGTAAAATGCGGATAATAGCGAGGCTCAACATGCAGGAGACAAATTCCATTAAAGACATCAGGGAACAGAGGGTTACTTTCAATAAGCTAATGCTTTCAAATAACGTTAGGAGGTGAAATTATTCTTTTTGTACTGCAAAATTGGGTTCAAATTCACACCAACAGTCAACAGTTTGCACTGAGGTTTCCTCAAGAAATGAGAGTACAGAGGAGAGAGAAAATCCTCTAACCCTGTTGTGTGGATGCACTGCGTAGGCTGCCAGGGTCTTTTAATCAGGCTTCCAATAATATTGGTTAATTGCTAGATTTCTCTAGCTTCTCTCAACTTGCATCACGAGTAGACATGGAAGAGTTTACAGCAGTGGTATATTGCTGCTGACAGAATACAATGTTCTCATTCTCTCTTAATTGTCATTCCCTGCTCACAGGCACATTTCTCTGGCAGAATCCCTTGAGAGAGGTTTCCCCAGAATCTACGTAAAAGGATTCCTTCCCACGCCATGGTCTTAGGAACATCTCATTTTCATCCTCCCGCGCTTTGCTCATGCACACACACACTCCCTCTCACCCTGGCATTGTGTCCTCGTGTCTCCCTGTTCTCTTTCTTTTTCTCTCTCCACTTTTTAACTTCTCTGGGCTTCTCTCTACTTCCTGCCCCCCCTCCCCTCATATCTTATAGATCCTCCGTGGGAGGCAGCATCTCCTTCACACTGCAGGCGTGGGCCCTTACTCTGACAAATGACATGCCGGGCCCACCAGCTTTGCGTGGGGGGGGAGAAAAGATTTAAGTTATGGATTTGATTGGGTGGTGAAATTCAGGGGCTGTATCTTGGCGAGCAGTATTTGATCGGGCTCTGAATATGCAAGAAGTGAGAAACACAGGGAGGACTGCAATACTACATCACACCTACAGTATGTTTTAAGAAATAATAACCACAAACTAAACACTGCTCAAAATGGTCAAGCTGTCAGCTGCAACAATACAAATTTATGGGAAAATGTAGTATGTAGTATAAACATTTGTCGAGACAACTTATAACATAAGCATTTACTTTTGGTGTTTTGGTCTAGTTGATGTTTCACAATAAATCACTTACGAGTGTTCCTTGGCTAACTGCTGGGCCAGAGACATGGCTGTAGGATCTCGGTCTAAGGCCAGGATTGTGACTTCATGAACCATGTTCAGTATTGCTTTGGTATGACCGCCACCTCCAAATGTCATGTCCAGGACCACCTGCATGTGAGAAAGCAAGACAACACATTCTTCACACACCAAGACTCCATATACACAATGAATCATGATCTTATCTTCACAATGTTAGTTTGTACGTGTTTAGTGCACAATGGTGCACTGAAGTGTTATTTTGAATCCGATTTTTCAGAATCTGTCTTGTCGCAGTATTTAAAAGGTTAACTTTGGTATTTTTAAACCTGGACCCTATTTTGTGTCCAAATGACTAATAGACAAAAATGTCTTAAATTGGTCCAGTATTGAGCGAGAGTGCTGTAGGTGGCAGGCACTTATGTTATCCAGGGCAAGCTAGCAGCGTCACTTACATCAACTAAAAGTACTTTTTCTTGCAACGGACATACTCAGATTGGTATTCTAAAATGTCTGACAACAGTATTGAAACGGTCTCGCTCAAGGAAAAGTCTCAATCTTAAATCTCGCATGGTAGAGGTTTGCTGGAAGTCAATGGTGAAAATGTGAGTGCCCGCCAGGCAGAGCTTTTTTAGTTGGTGTACAGAAAGCGTAGCTTAGCGTTATCAAAAAGATTTCCAATGTCATGGCTGAATATTTTAGATGATTTCGACAATGTGGATGAGGTTTTTGAATTGATAGCCGTATTTATTTTAGTCAGAGTATACGGATAAGGAGCTACTACAACGAGTGGAAGAGGAGATGCACCCTGGACTGTGTATAAGAAATGGATATAGTCCCTGTCTTTAATTCATGCCACCAAAAACATTGTCATCGTTTCTATAAAGAAAGTATTATAGCCATTTGGTTACTCCAGTAGAGAAAGAAAATAGAAGTAAAATAAAAAATGCCACTGGATGGCCCAAGAAAGACGGCGATCACTCTGCTGTATCAGTAATATGGTTGAAAATCAGCTCAGGATACCTATAATTTGCACTGTATATAATGCACTTTGTATTAATGAAATCACATCATTATATATGTGTAAATGACGAGTTCAGAATATGTCCAATACCTGCCAACCACTTTGCCACAACATCTTAGATTATCAGGCAGCTGTAAACTCAGCTGTATCCGTGGATTAACACTTGCAGAGCAACAAAACATCTCCTGTCCAGGCATATTTCTTTATACATTTCCTGACTGCCACAAAAAAACTGCACTGACCGAACAGGTCTGAGATTGTTTGAAAAATTGTTTGGATTATGTTCTACTTTTTATTCACTAATTGCCTGCTCTTGGATCTATTATAATGTCAGCAAATGACAGGGAAGAGATGTAAAATGACAGAAAAGGAAATGCCAGCTATTCCCGACAAAAACATTAAACATGTCGATTGATAGTGACGTTGGAGGTGGGGTGTGTGCGTGCATGAGTGAGGGAAGAAGTGATCAATGGCGGTTCCCTCTCCTTTCCAGCGCACAGCAGCAGATGGGGAGGGGGTGTGGGCTAGTGGGATGAGTCACACGCATAATGAACCTGCCTGTTGTGCTATTCAATACAAAAAAGGAAAAGGAAAACACAAACACAAACAGCAAAGTAGGCTGGCTTTTATCGAAACAGTCGACACAAGCAACCAGGAGACAAACTGGTCCTCTACTGGAGTGTGCACCACTTGTCACAACAATGCTTTGTCACATCTTATGGAAGCTCAAATATTGGCCCAAATACCAAAAGGTAAAGCATTGTTTTTTTCACTGTTGCAAATGACAGAGCAGACTGCTAACTGATGTGCAATACTTTTCAAGGTTGGTTGGTTGAAAATATAAATACTGCACGTTTATTCACATTTGTATCGCTGGTGCACCGAGCACAGACAGATGGATCTATAGTACACGTTTCACCCATTTTACACACACACACACACACACACACACACACACACACACACACACACACACACACACACACACACACACACACACACACACACACACACACACACACACCCCTAATAAACTAAGCTAAAAATGAAGTGTTCAAAACTAAAATGGAGAATTGGATGTTTACAAGGCAATTTATAAAAGGTAAATTGAAAATCTAGTTCCCTCACCCTGAGGGAAAACAAGCTTCTTCAAAAGCCCAGTATGCTGTTGTGAAAATGTTCCCTCTTTTTAAAACAAACCAGATGGACAAAACAACTTCTTTAAAAGATTTGGTGATAATGGGTTTGACATTTGCGATGATGATTGACACCACACTTTGTAGTGAGTCATTCACATATTATTTATTTGTATTTCATACAGAGGGGTGTCAGTGAGGCTGTCACCTAGACCAGGCCTTCCTAGCAGCAGGTTGGAATTGAGCCAGAACACAACGTGGGTCAACTCAGTCTCTACATGCCGAGATGATACTTAAAACACAAGTAATTACTGTCGTCTGTGTTTTGTACTCCGTTTAAGGTGTGTAATATCTGCCTTTCCCAGCAGAGGGAATAGGAGAGTTAGGAGTGGTCCAAGTGGTGCAAGCCGACAGTAAAGCTGCAAGGTGCTATAATGCAGGACACTTCACAGCAGTCACTTCATAGCATTCTTAATGAGAGCTTTTCTCCCCCAAAAGAAAAATGTAAACACATTACAGTCTCATATGTGTTAGGTTAAAACAATAAAACGGGTTAGAGCATCTATTTTACAAACACATAATGTGGCAAAAGGATTCTTTTTTTTTCCTTAATGAGAATTTGAAAACATAATACAGCTCATACAAAAGTAAATAATATCCTGGCCATGTGGAAAAAGGGGCCTCATCTCAAGTTGTCTTATGGTTGAATTCATTAGGAAAAGGGGAACAGGAACCTGAGAGAAGGCTGAGTACTCACCTAAATCCTACTTGTGACTCCCCAGCCCAGGTCAGTTACAGTGGGGGATCTAAAATGTCATTGAGGGGAGTTTTTACAGATCTTGTTACACTAACACACAGACCATTAGGGAGACAGATACACAGGTACAGGATCGCTTTTCTTGTCGCGTCCGTTGCCATGGCAAGAGTGGAGGTAACCGGTTTGCATTTCTTTCTGTCACACAAAGTTCATGGCGAGATACAAGTGATCACAATTGTGTTGCCGGTTTGTGGCAGGAGAGCATGTTATGAATAGATGAAGGTGAAGGTTATGTTTACGGGAATGATGATGGTTTTATCGACTTCAGAGAGCACCGAAGTGTCGACATACCTGGCTGTTGCCTTAATGCACTTGACTCTGGACATCAATCACACTATTTAAACTGCTGCTATGCTCAAACTATATAAAAACTATCTTACAATCAAATCCACTTTTGAACCCCCTTATGACAACTTCAGTACTTTCCTGGTATCCATTTTATTTAAAAGCGTGGAAAGGCTTTATAAAAGTGTTTTTCCCCCTCTCTACTTTATTTAAACGATTGGGATAGGTGCGTATATTAGTCTAGCAGGTTGGAGGTGGAGGTGTGGGTGTGGCGCACTAAACAGATGGCCAGTGAGAACAGACAAACTCAAAAAGGCAAGAACGCTTCCCGCAATTACTCTGTCAAGAGATTATATTGATGGTGATCAGCGATGTCAGAGAAGAACGCAGCTTTTTACCTCATCTACCTCAATTCAAAGTGTAATAAATATACTACCAGTGTGTCTGAGAGTAAGTAAGAGAGAGTGAGTGAATTCGTTATTGAGTGAGCAAACAAGTGATACAGGAGCACATACATGTTGACAAAACGCTTTGCCAGAGGGCTGCTTCCAAATGCCTCTCTTTATGTTAAGATAATCTCTCTTTTGTCAGAGGAATGCTGAAGAGTTACAACAAATACTTTCATTCCTCATCTATTCGGTGCTGTTTAAATAAATGGCACTTGAGGAGGTATTTGAGCTAGTTAGGACAAACACTAATCTACACAGAGAAGAAGAAATGCATTTGATCATTTGCTTTTAAAAACAGGAGTTTAGAGGTCAAACGAATAAGTGAGAATCAACTAATCCTATTGGAGGTACTCAGAACCCATAAAGGCCAGCCTTTTTCAAATTCTCAAAATAAAAATAAAATATTTTAGTATTACTTTCTTTTTTTTAATTCGTAACCTGCTGTTTATGTCAATTAATTAATCATGGAAGGTCTGTGATGGAAGAAGTAACCCAGCTGTTACAGAACTTTATCAGAGCTCACATAAGAAGTCATGGTGTTATTCCTCATTTTTTTCACTAGTCAGTTTTTGTGTAGGATTTAGGTTTATAGGTGTCAAAACTGCATAATAGGATAAACTCTATACACTATAAGGCAAAGCTTTGTAATGGCTCTATACTTCCCTCCTGTAAGGGGGTGAGGCGGTTTTATTATTTGTTAGAGAGTACAAGGAGATCATACAACACGTTTGTTTATGTGTATTATTTGAACACTTTAGATAATAAGCCCTGTGATTATTTACAGGGTGGCAACGTCTGCAAGTCCCACAGTCCTTTAGTAACACTTTGGTCCACAGTTTAATGTCATGAAATCTAATTAAACGATTAACAGTATGGAATTGGGTGCTGATATTCATGGTCCCCAAAGGATAAGTGATTATTTTGTGCACTAAAAGAAATTCAAATGAATTGTCTCAATTGTTTTAAAGATTTTAGTAACTGTTATTGATTTATGTATATGAAAGTTGATTTGATTTGGATCGGCCCCACACATTGATTTTACTCCTGGCCCTTAAGAACCTGCTGGCTTTAAAAGGGGTTGAGAGAAGGTGATTTGATTACATGTTAGTTATTGAAGCCTGACTGCGTCCACCTAAAAACAATGTATTTATTCCCATTTTTTAAACATATTTCGCACCTTTTTTCCCCCCAGATAGCACCATGCATAGCATTGACGTTTCTGCTCACATTTTTTTTAAATAAGCAGGCTGGGCCACACTGTTTTGCTGGGAATGCTCCCCGACCTAAAGACATGTCCGCACAGGTATAACAAGGCTGACAAAGGTTAATACTGCTGGGGATCAAACTAAATCTAATGAAGGCATGATTCTACATACAGGGCTACTATGTAAACACTACTGACATGTTCACACACACACACACGCACACGCGCACACGCACACGCGCACACGCGCACACGCACACACGCACACACACACACACACACACTTCTGAGAAGTTCACACTTAACTGGAATTGCAACTGATGATTCATTCAAAGGAGCATGCTCCCAAGATGATACAAGACCCAACGGAATGTCTTCAATTAGTTATTTTGTTCTACAAATAAAAAAAACATTCTACCTAGAATCAAGTGCCACTCATAAAAGCAATAAAAACTCCCATTTGAGACCACCATGACTATTCAATTATCACAGCTGTCACCATTTAATTTTTGATTAGTCAGCTCTTGATCAAAACAATCATAAAACACTGCTGACATGATTTTATAAAAGAAACAACAGCAAACTGTAAATGCAATTCAAGAATCTTGAACTGGGAGAGTGAGTGGCTGACGAGCCATAGACTAACAGACTGGTAAACGTGTATCAAATACTGCACAGACACACAGAATAAATAGGACTGTGGCAGCCATGGACACCGAAAATGAGGATCACATTAAAGATGTGATGTGGATAACTTCTGAGAGAAATATCTTCAGTTGTTGGAGTGTCTGATGTTCTTCCCTATAGCTTTCTTTCTAGGGGAAAACAGAGTCACAAATACTAACTGGGCAGCCTATTTTGCCAGTGTTTCGTCTTTTCACTGGAGACATCCCTTTTTTGGATTGCTGCAACAGGACATTGGCTATTGGGCTACAGAAGCGTGTGCTCTCAGTGTAGCACAAGGCCGAGGACATACTGGAAAACTATCTAAACAATTTCAGGAAACTGGCTAGTCTGTCACAATGTCTCCCAACAGCGTATATAGCAAATTTCAGACACAATCTGGGCTGTTATGAAAGACATAGGTATGTTTAAGTGTCTTTGTGTTCCTTCTGGTGTCAACTTGCATTCAGGCTGAGGAAAGATTCATAAAGCCATGGAAATAATTTACTCTATTTGTGGAGAAGCAAGAAAAGCAATCGTGTTGGTCAAATATTTGACATTTGCCTCAGTAAAATATTGTTTAGGTCTACATAAGCAGCACAAAGTAACTCTGTAATGTAAAATAAATCAACAATCAGTTGAAACTGCTTTATTACAGTTGCTACTTGGGTCAGAAGAAAAAGAACTTCAGACAGGAAAATACACTACATGTATGTACACCATAATACACAATACACAATACACAATGACATGTCCTGTTTAGTAAAGGGAAACCTACTGCTATCCAAGCTATTCCTTAGTTTGTCACTATTATAGATTGCAAGGAATAAGAAGAAATCCCCATTCATTAATATAATGCCTCCAGAAAAATGAAAACTCCATAAATAAAAATCCATGAACGAAAGAACAGAAGTGAAGATATTTCAACAAGACACTTCTACTAGCTCACTTTATGTCACACAGCACTGAAAGGCACATTTATAGGTGACCCCACAGCTTGACTTTAGCAAAGACAAATACAAAATCTCTCCGTTTACTGTACGAGGACTATGATAATGATTCTACCTGAGCATCCATGCACGACACGATTATGTGGCCGATTTGCTAGTCACTGGGATGAAGGGAAAAAAACTGGACATGAAACTACCATACACTAAATTCTATTTGACAAAATAGCAGCAGGATACTTGAACAAAGACAAGCAATAACAGGAAATGGGATGACAAACAATTATAATGCTATGCAAGCGAAGCTAGCGCTCACAGAGAGCTGATTTTAAACTGTTATAGTTATGTGTATATTTTTCAAAGACAATATAGTTTAAACCTTTTTCCTCTTGTGCTTTTACTTTTCTATTACGAACAGGGGCTCTGGTTAATGAGGCTGAACCCAGCTGAAGGCTCCTGGATGGCAACCAGACTACAGTGAACTGAAGACTTAATAAATCTAAAATAATATTATGATTAGCTGTTGTAAAGGTTTAAGACTATCGATTGATACTCCTGCTTTCAGCTCAGGTGGATAATCTTTTTGTATTTTGAACATAAGTGTGCCATGATCGCTGTCCAAGGTGCTGATCCTTGGACAGCCATGGATGTGGGAGCTGTCAGCGGATACTCAACATTGTCCCTTAGGTTAGGTAAACTAGTGACAAATAAATGTGTTTTGCCGCTAGGTGCGGGTGTATCACTTTGAATTGTGGGAATCAGCACCACAACAGAGATATCACTCACCTTCACTGTACTTGGTTGGCAGCAGATTTTTCAGAGAAACATATCAACAAAACGAAAGTCACATGGAAATCAAACTATGGCCTAATACCACTCGAGTCAGAGGTATATTCTTTGTCATGTTGAGAGTGAAGTGAATCCTAAATGCCCCTTCCCAAACAGCACAGCAACACAACAAAGACATACAGTATGTGACAACACTTCTAATACTACTGCTAATTTGTTTTTGCCATGAATGCATGCATACACTCAGTGGACGACACTCCATTAGGTATACCAGGATAACACTATTGCAATCTAATAATACAATTCAGTACTGCATTATACTAAGGAGCAAGCCTACAGCAAAACTGTTTTGATGGTTAACCACATCTGTAATCATAGAGCCAGTCAGCTTTTTGGTTTTAAATGGATAGAGTTCCAACTGGTATTGCAACTTTGTCCATTTAAATAAATAAGCAGTTTGGAATCAGTCTGCAGAAGCAGCAATGTTGCACACAAATTACCTGCTGGTGTCACCCACTAAAATGTCAGTGTAATCAGTCAAAGAGTTTAGAGCCCTGATTACGTATCACTTTATCCCTATTTAGGGTCACAATCGCTGAAGTAGGATGCCAAGCTAGAAGTCCTAATGACTCCTAATTTAATAGATGGTTGGGCGGTTGTTTCTTTTACGGGAATGATTGCATTTAAAGCTATTGTTTTAACTCCCTTGCAAGCCCTAGATTATGTAGCTTGACTGCCAATGCCACCCTGTTACATGACAGTGGACATAAAGATAGACTGTGCAACGTTATCCAAGCCCTGGAGATTTTCCATAGATGTTATCAAAAACACCAGTTCCTCCCTAACACCTTCCTTAACATGATGTGCTGCTCAATTATAAAGTGATCTTGCACCAAAATAATCTGCATTGACAGTTACAGTGACAACAACCATGTCGATTTAGATCTTGAATGATCTACCCTTGCTCCGTATCCCCAAACACCAAAACTGCACTGTAGTAGCAGACAATAGTTCAGGGGAAAAAATATGCTATTGAGTTAATTTGATCTTGCTCTTCAAGAATTAGACATTTGATACTTATTTTTTGGATGTCATCTTTTTGCCTAAACTTGAGTTTAAAGCTTTAAAGCTCCATGTACGGCTGTTGATATATTATGAAGACTCTTGTAATGTAACCTCCACTCACTCTACTCACCCCAAGTCAAACACCACAACATCCTCAACCCCCTCAAATATTCTTCCTTTTTCTTCTTTATGTACTCTCTTTCTCCCCACCACTTTCAGATCATTTTTACCAGCTCTGCTTATGTTCTATGGCTACATTTGTTATATTTTTCAATAAAAATCTGACTGCACAGAGGAAAACCCTGGTCCCTATCCTCCTCTACATAAAGCTCATGAAGCCCATGTCAAGCATCCGCCCACTTCAAGGACTCCTGGCTTTTACACCACAGTGGTGCTGAGGAGATCTCTAGAGAAACACGGATAGCAGGCACTTGTATCTTCTCTGAAACTATGAGCCAATAATTCAATATTTACTGTACGTGGGCAATCCAAGGCAACGATTAGTCTTTCCGCTGCCTTACAGGCTGCCTGTGTTCTGAAAAAGTAATCTGAAAGTAATTGCGTTTAAAAAAAAAAAAAGAGTAATTCATCTAGCTTCTTGGAGAACTATCTATGTATGATACTTTTTCTATTAAATCAAAAACGTATTTCAATGTGCATTAAGTAGCAACTTTAAAATCTCTTCCGGAGGATTACAAATTGTGGTCATGTGTGTTTCAGTTGAATTTGGGGCCACTGCATGACCAAAACATCCTAGATGCAGATGATTATGATTTGCATTGCAAGGTGATCACATTATCAAGTATCAATATGTGTCCAAATGATATGAATATGGCATTTTTATCTAACTTTCAAGTTGTAAACCTTTGCAAATACAGTGATTTACAGGGGATGGTAAAGCATTGTGAGGATCTGATTTGGAGGCAATGAGTGACAGCTGGGGAAGAACTGATTGGATACTGAATGAAATGGAAAGGGAGGGACCTCTACTGTGAGCATGAGTCATCACTCTCCACCCCCACCCCCCTAGCCAAACTGTCTGTTTTTGTCTTGCAGGTTGGAGATTTACTGAGCTACATTTTCTCTGCTGAAAAGATTAATTTTCGCATAAAACTGAATGCAGACTTTAACAAGGAAATGATTGAGCACTCCAACTAATATGCAGTGACAGTTATAGAAATCTGTCTGCTAAAACGAAGAAACTAAGACACATTTTGTATATGTTCCTATATCAGTATAACTGGCTTTAACTATAAGGATGTATTATCTAAAATCACAACAACCTAATCCACAAAACAGATTATTCTGAGGCTCCAGGATACATATCCTTACATCAGCACAGACTACAGCCCCACTGCTGTGCTCTGTAGCGGTCGTTCATGATAATCAAATGAATGTTTCCCACAGTCTATCAGGTTAGTTTGGGGTTGAAAATAGGGGCCATGGGGTTACCATGTGTGAAATCCTCCTCATTACTTTGACTCGTCTAGTCAAATCCCAGTTGTCATGCCTGAGCTGGTATGTAAATATCCATGAAGACTGAACTTTATTTGACATTTTACTTTAACAAACTCACAGCATTATTATTTCAGTCTATGAGTTATTTGCAACAACAACAAAAAAGGAGGCTTTGGCAAACTTGCTGATCAAAATTAAAGTCCTCCTCCATTTAAAATTCTGTTTTCTGTTTTTCCTCTTGGACATTTGAGCTTCACTGTGCAGAATGACCTTTGCACAGTTTAACACTAGATGGCTGTTTTCATGTCCATATGCTAAAGATATCAAGTTTTGGTGTGCTCACCTTACATCTCAGTATATAAATATGATTATGTGACATCACACTTAGTTTGGAAGCCAGTCGTGGTCCAGTATTCAACTTATGCAAGTGTGATGTGGAAACATGAAACCTCCACTGCAAAAACAATGAGAAGGGAATTTTCAGTTAAGTAGGAGACAACTTGGGTTTAGCAGTTAATGTTTTAACAAAACCTACTTGCATATTCATAGATTCTAGATTTTTCAATAAGGGAGAAAGAGTACATGTACTTTTAAGAAAGGTGACATCATATCGGACACAAAATATGCATGCTTTTAGTGCATGTGAGCATGTCCCACTGGCTAGCTCACGGCCGCCGCTCTGCGCTGCTCTCGGTCAGCGGTTCCAGCTGATAACAGCGTCGTCGCTAAAGCGTAGCACCCACAATTCCTCCTCAGGTTAACACCGCTTGCTCGATCAGCACTGTAAGCCAGCCCACCGACAACGTGTTGAGAAGCAATCAAAATGCTCCCAGTAAGGGATCTTGCACTTTTACAAGACTAAGAGAGGAGGAAACTTTGAATATTGCCCCTGCCTGCTACGACATTTTGCTGCCCTGTCACACTACCTCGAGCAATGTTACTGAACATAAACATAAGCCTTTTTAAGCAGTTTGAACAAACAATGCTGTCTTTTTTTTTTCCCTCAAGAGGCCTTTCTCGACTGGAAATAGAAACTTCTTGTTCAATCTGGTTGTCCAACCTCATATGCTGTTATTCTGACATGCCAACAAATGTGTCGTTGTAAAAACACAAAATATAGACGGCTAGCCTTCAGTGGATAGGAAATGCCAAAAGGCTGTTTCTTTGTTTTAACAGGAAACAAGAATTAAGGTCAAATATGATGCAGTGGATCTATTCAAAATGATTACATGCTTCATTGCTCTTCTTCACTGCTCTGAAGGATTTCTCTTCAGTGTGACACTACTGTCAATACAGTGTGATAGGGAAACAATGCAAACTATATAAAGCCCGAGAGAAAGCAGAAGTGAAACTGAAAAGAGGGGGTGGAATCATCTAACTATATTCACAAAATGTAAAGAAGCATCAGGAAAGATGACTTCCTCTCCTGAAGGTGAATTTCATGGCACTAAAGGAAGACAAAAGAAGAACAGGGCCAAGTCCATTAGGGAGTCGAGCTAAATGAAGGATTCGTGGTGGAAGGCATGGTAATAGGGAAAAGACTTCTAGGCATTTAAAAAGATGCTTCCAGTAGTTTGAAGACTGGGTATACAATACAATTTGAAATGAAAAGAACTAGGGAATGGGGTGGAGGCAGTGGACAGTGGCTTGGGGTAAGGGGTGTGATCTGACGAAAGCAGCGCTATGTACTGATTTTGTATTAAGTTCCCCTGGGCCATTCTATGACTGGTACTATCATCAGTACGCCAATGTTTACAATTTTTTTTACTAATTGCCACAGTGTCAATGACGTTCAAATTCATTCATACAGAGCTCCGACAAATCAGAGGTGTGGGTAGCAATTCAAAGATCTACAACCAGGCTGGCTGACAAATTTCAATCATCTCACACTACATACACTTATATTTCCCATCCATGAGCTGGCACAGACCTGTAGTTTGTAAAGGCGGAAACGACCAAAGGACTGACTTAGAGCTGCACCTTGGAAAAATGACCATCAGCCTGCCCCCGAGCTTTCAATCTCTGACAACAGTCTTTGAGGGGTAATGGTAAGTCTCGGGAGCCTACGGCTGCCTAGAGGGTACCTAAGCTTGTGAGTGAGGGCTGTCCCTCAGCAGGACGCAGTCAGGATAAAAGTGACCACACCAAACACTGCTGTGTGATTTCCTCCAGGTACTTGTGTGAGCCAAAGCACATCTGTAAGTTGTCTGTGAATTAAATAATATGACTGATGTGATAAAACAGGTCAATGCTGGTTTGAATATTGACATTTCTTACCAAAATGTATACAAAACTGGAAATGGCTCAAAACGCCATCTACTGTTTTAAATCAGTCCTAATCTTCCAATTCTGAGAGTCGACCATTTGGGACTTATCTCAGTCATGAAATAAAACAATGTTAACGACCTCTAAACCTCCCCTCTAGTGTCAGCCCAAGCCTGTTCTCTCCTTTTGGTGTCCTGGAAATTAAGCCATCTGCAAATTACAAAATCTGGTGAATCTGTGGTAATGACTGCGTATCTAGACGCTGTGACAAGAGTGTGTAGATTTAGCATTAAGTTGTTTACATTTTCTCATTTGGCGGCAGTATAGTCAACTAGCTAACATTAGAAAATGAGCAGAACAGCTGGCTGGTGGCTCAGAAGTGAGGGTGGAGAGACACTGTTATGTTATAATTGATGCAATGGTCTTCAGAAAGGCTTTCCCTCAAAAGCATGACAAGAAGAACCAAGCAGGTTTTTAAGAGATTCATATGAAACTGCAATATAGGCTAGTTTATATAAAAACGGCAACCCTGTGTAGGGACACTCCAGTGAAACTGTGGTGGTCGACACTGTGTAAGAACTTGTGAAAAGGTAGCAAGGACATTTCTGCTACTGGTTTAGGTCAGTAGTGTCATGTAGTGTCGAGCGGACATGCTCTTCCCTGCCAAATTAGTCGGGAAACAGAGTAGGCAAGGAGTGGAAGCCCTCCAGCTGAGAACAACAGTACTTCATCAGGATGCTGCTGGGAATATAGATAATGTTGAATACACATAAGGTCACTGCAACTGACTATCAGAAAAGATGCAACAGCAGTTTAAAAAAGATCATTAGGATGCAGGAACACATGCCGGGAAAGATCAGTAGGAGAAATCACATCAGTTTTAAATTACCAACACTTTAAATTGGCCTCAAGACCCTGGTTTATAATACATTTTACAATTGGAAAGTCACTGACTATCATTTTCTCTTCCGTCTCGACGATCAGGTTAACAGTAGAATTACCCTGTCTGCATGTAACTTGCATGTATTCGACAACCGTCTGCTGACATGTCATTGCAGTGTGTCAAGAGTTGAGCCATGGGCCCATTCCACCACATGTGTAAGCTGCAATTTACAACATGAGATAATTTCCTCTTGCTAATTTTGACCTCTTTCAACCCTTAAAATGCAAATGCCATACCTGCAGCCCGTTAGCAGTTGAGAGCCCGGTAGGATTCACAAATGTGTTTGCAATTTGAGAACAACACTCATTTCTAAAACACAACGCTGCCACCATTTGCGATCTGCGTAGACTCACAAAAGCGTTTTGTGAAATGGGCCACACCTTTGATGACACTGCACAAAAAGCAAGTGTGTGTTGGCTGGTGTTTACAGATCAGGTCACTTTTATCTACATCACCGCTTCCACACGCATCACCACACATCTCTCGTGTCTACAATATGGCAGCCTGGTTGTCGCATTTGTAGATGTGGCTGGGCTCCGCGGTAGACTTTACTGATACTGCTAAATGAGATTGCTGTTAAAAACATAATGTCATACAAGAGGGGAAGCATGTTGAACATGACAAACAATTTACTGCAGCAAAGTATATAAATGCACATGTTGGGAATCAATCAATGCTTCTTTTTTTGCAGTTTTTACAAAAAACAACAAAACGTCGAAACATTTGTGATAGATCAACCTTTCTGCGAGTCCAAATCGGGTGAAAATTAAGATATATTTTGCGATCAGCAAATTTCCATTTGGAACCATTTGTTTAAAACCAGAATCAATCAGAAAAAGAAGAAGAAAATCACAATGCATATGTGTACCTAAACAGTAACTAGACTGCATGATGAATGTTTTGTTTTATAATTATCCTAAACCTATTTAAAAGAAAGACCACTGAGATAATGCAGTTGGACCTCACACAAACACCAATTGAATATGTGTTGCAGGAATGAGTCATCTGCTATCCACAGGGCATGTATCTGATTAGCATACCCGCACTCACACACCAGGAACAAATGTAAATATTGCAATAAAACCTGGTGTAATAGTATCAATTCAGTGTTGAGGATGGGTTCAAGTGTATTTTCACTGAGTTTAGCAATATTGGATGCATGCAAGGATAGAGTTATACAATTTCAATAATTGTTATTAAAACTACATGCAAATATAACTCAATAATGTATGTTGTAGCAGCACTCTTCTCCAGTTTACCCCTGTATCATGCACTGTTATGTGCATGCATCAGTTGTAAAGAGATTTCTCTCTCACATCCTCTCCCCCTATCTCCTCCCCCCACACACACACATTTTTATGGCAAATTCAATGAAACATTAATAAAGTGCAACATTTGTGAAAGTATTCACTTTTAAGAGAGCATTTAAGCTTTATTGGACAATATAATGTACTGTAAGTTTTGTAAGCAATGTAGCAAAACTGGAAAGATGAGCAAATATAGTTTGGAAGGTCAGAGGGTGATTTACTGGAGCTAAATGATGATAGACACCATCTGTTCAGGTATAGGTACAATAAGGTTCACTGTATGTGTTGAAGTTGTTGTTTAAGTGAAGCTGAAGAACGTGTAAGATGAAAGGGCTAAAACAACTCAACAAGACAGTGTGGTGAAGCACCCACAAAAGGGCTGTCTGCTCAGCAAAGCTGAACGATTTGGCGCTCTGTAGACTGAGGCACCCCATTTGGCTAATGAAGTCCCAGACTGTCTTCACACCACACCCCCACCCACCGCTCCACTATGAAATGTTCTACTCATGAAAGTAATGAGGCAGGGAGGGAGAAAGACTCTTCTGGCCACTGATAACCTCAGACTAAACTTGCAACCTTACGAGACAAGGGCCTAATATCTGGCCGTCAATCAGCCCCAGCATCCCTGGCTGGAGTGTTTAATTACAAGGATCAATTATTTACCAGCCTCCTCTTTCACTACTCAGTGCTCCCAAAAAAGGAGTGTAAAGAGAAAAAAAAGAAAAAAAACATTAAAGACCCAGAAGAGGTTGTGGTAGCATATTTTGTGCACAGAAAACAACAAGTTGCTTGTTCCAGATAATAGAGATAGTGTTTATTCTGTGCATCATATGCAACAGATGAGTTACTTCAGTATTTGTTGTCAGATGTAAATAAAATGTAATTCTTAAGCATTGCGTCTACAATTCAAAATAACATTTAGTGCCTACAACTACACAACGAATTATAGTTGAAATTTAAAAATAAAAGATGACAATACATTCTTGGGACATTCATAAAATGCCAGTGATATATACATGTCTTAGGAGACACTGACTGACACTGACTTCATAGAAATAAATAAAACGTAATATATAAAAGCGCCTGTCTTAACCGTTCAACATTGCATCTTTTCTTTTTGTAAAGAACTAAGACAACATGTTGCTGAATTACGGTAACTCCCTGTGCTCTATATTTATTTCTGAAGCAATTTCTAGTCTTCAGCTGCACGGCCTAAACAGAAACGGCAAGGCTTTTAACTAATTTGAAGAGACAAGATCATATTACTCTTTTGCTTGTATCCACAGCAGCGCTTCACCTGGCTGGTAATGGGAATTTAAGTTAGAAGACAAATGTTGCTCACAAAAAAAAAGGATTTTTTTATCTGAAATAACATGCTGCAGCCCATGTACCGAGAATATATATAACATATATTTAGATTTCCTTCCATTGCTGCCCGTCAGTTTTACAATACAGATTTTATAGATTGTATATTAAGTTTCTTAATAGCCTTGCACAAAAGTACATGGTGCTTCCCTCATATTAACCCCATTAATGCCCCTCTTTACAAGCTGGTACACTCAGTACCCGGTAAAAGATGATCCTGTACTGACATTAGCACATTAGGGGATACATTTGAAGATATGCTGGATTAACTTGCATTAAACATTGATGGACTTTTGCTCCTTGACAACCGGAAGAGATAAATTCCACAAGAAAACACATTTAATGGAAAAAATGGAAAATTACAGAAAAAACAGATGGCAACTCATGTCACATAGCTGTACACTACTTATTCTAGCCGGAGTTCTATCTTGCATCCAAAAATGCAAAAAGAAAAGAAAAACACTGAGAAGTAGCAGCTGGCAGAGTGTTTTGTGAGCATCCATCTATAGAACAGAGTGCCTCATCATGTCTCCGAATTACAACCAGCCAAATAACCCAAATAACAGGGGAAGTGAAAAATGCAGCACTCAATTGCTGTGGTTCAGGGCCTTAACAAGCTACAACACCTGTGATTTGTGGTTTGCCTGTTTTGCTGTATTTTGTGCTAGATTTCTATTGCCATCATGAGCCTAGCCTGGTTTCTGCTATTTATTCTGTGCAGGTTCCACGTCGACGACCACCTGCATTCTGTTACTTTCATGATGACCACAGGCTTCAAGATTCCAGTGCTTTGGTGGTCCTCTAAAAAGGTTTCCACTTTTAGTACTTTTTTTTTTTTTTTTTTTTACTGTTTACTGTTGTTGCCTATGAAGTTGCGAAGCACCGAGATAAGATCCATAGTTGACTTGAATTAAATCATATAGACTACGGTATTCATTTCATGAGTGTGAACAGGATGAAATTTGTATGAGGACATTTCTAAATGACTGGCATGACGCTCGCATTACAGGAACATAATTATATGAACGCCAAAAAGATTTTAATTACAAACTATAGAACAACATTTGTTCAACATTAATACTAACATAGCTTCGAGCCGATAATTGAAAAGGAATAATAAATCTCCTGCCATATTATCATCATATGTAACCGTCCAGTGATAGTTATTATTTGCCTAATCCTAACAAAAAAAGGTGTTGATTATTGAAAGACTGATATTGATCCAAAAAAGGAGGTTTAACGCTTATGGTCTCATAAATTCCACAAGAGGGAGTGTGTTGTGACTGAAATGTAAGAGTATGCAGCTTGTTCCTCCTTCTACAGCAGCACATGGTTTTTCCCCTGGACTCTCAGCTGATGGCTCATTAATCTATTCTAGCGGAGGTCCCCTACGCAAGCAGCCTGTGCCAGTGGAGGACTTCTCATGGTTCGTCCTTTTCAGCCCATGCGTTTACATAACCATGAGTATTTTCATGAAAGCATTATAACAAAGAAACAACCTAAACCTATTGTTGCGTCACAGCTGTGATAATAGCAAAGTTTAAAAAACCTTATTTAAACTCTTTAAATGGCTCGCTTTAGTTTACAGTGGTTGCAGGTTCTGCAAATTTCACTGAGTATCAACATCACAGTGTGCAGCTCTATGCACCTCAAAGCTTATTGTCGTAGCGGACCGTCAAGGTGAGTCCTTCCGGCTCTCACTGACCTCCCCAGATAAAACTGTGGACTCATAAGTCTTGACTGTAAACCTCTCTATCTGATGGACAAGTTGAATAATACATTCTGTAAAAACTGTGACACTATTAATAGAAAAATACGGTTGATGACAACATGGGTTTTACTTCCACAGCTGAAGGATAACATTGCTCCACTACTCTTGAAATTAATTGTAACGATTTCAGAATGTGCCAACACAGAGAGGTCAAACAGGGGACAAAAGATGAGTGATGATCAGATGATCATTCAGATTGTAAACAACCAACGGCTTACCTAGATCAGCTACCACTTTATTTCGAGGTAAAACTAGAGGTTGAGGGCTTCCTGTCGCTAGTAAGTTCACAATAAAATCGTGGCAAGTAGGTCAAAGTTTAACCAAGAGGTCAGTCGTTAAACTGTGATGGATGTTTACAATGGACAATTTGGATATATTTTTTACAACTTGCTTTAATTTTCTCTTACTAAAGTTCATTTCAGCTGGGCCTGTGTATGGAGTGTACATTTTGTCGACAAAAAATAGCTTTTTCCCCCCCATGACAAAAATGAGACTAAACCTAAATAAAAGGAAACAATTGAAAATGAGAACCATGATGAAATGTATAGTTCGGTCAACCTGCTAAAATGGGTCTCTAGATGTCTGCTGCTTTATGCAATGTTTTGGGCATGTCCTCTCGAGCTAAACCAAGACAATTAACTGTCTTTCAGTGAAAAGGTGAGTGAATCCAGCTTCTGAATGATTCAAGGCTGTGAGAGCATAGGAAGCTGTGTTAATGTTAGGCGAGTGGGAACGACAGAGAGAAAGAGGTTCTGCCAGAGTTTGGAAATGACAGCTGAATTTATTAAGGAGAGTCTACCTGTTGCAGAGCAGAGTGACATGGACTCCAACTAACCTCTCTATAGATCTGAACGACACCTGTAACCATTGTAGCTGTACACCGCAAAAGATGGTGACAGCTGTGGTCTCCAATTGCTTAGACAACACGATAATTAAATCCTGTGCCATCCCATTCCAGTTTTGTAGCATTGTGTCCCTGTGTGCTGTTTCACTCTCTTTCTGTGCGCTCAATATGTGGCAAAGAATGCATTTACCAGTGAATCAAAAATCCTGGATTTCTCATTTTCTTTTTGCAAACAAATTTGACTATCCAATAGATGGAGTACATCAAAATTACATGTTAATAAAGAAGTGATCTTAATTTAAGATTTTGAAATGTCACATCAAATTGATTGCCAACCGTCAGTGCATGCTGACATGCTCACAATGACAATCACAACAATGACCCGTAGGATAGGGCAATATATTGATATTATGTTGATATTGCAATATGCGACTAGATATTATCTTCAGCTATGGATATGGTAATATGGCATAAAAAAAAGCAACATTACAATAAAGTGATGTCATTTTCTGTGCTTACTAGACCATTACTATAACTGTACTATTATTTACCTTACACACTTTATCATTCATTATATCCACATTACTGATGATTATTTATCAAAAATCTCATTGTGTAATATTTCCTGAAAGCATCAATGGTCTACTCGACAATATTGTAATCTCGATATTGAGGTATTTGATCAGAATATCCGTGTGTGCACTCTGGTAGTTACGCTAGCTGTAAGCCAAACACACTGGCCAACACAATAACTGTGCAAACTGTTCCGTCCCACTGTGTCTGTGTTGGTTAGCCAAACACACCGACAAAGAAAAAAAGAATCAAAACAAAAAACAAAATAACAATCTATGTGAGCATCAGAGCAGTGTACGAGAGTACTGTGTACTGGTAGTTCTGTTAGCTGTTTGTAAAAAACAACAACAATCGAACAATTAAAGTGAGCCACAAAGCAGCGACTAAGAGGTACGCAGGGTGTGTACTGGTAGTTGTTAGCCGTTAGCCAAACACACTGTCCAAAACAATAACAGTGTGCAAACTGTTTCCCACTGTATCTCTGGGCGCAGAGTAGTGGGGGTCGACGAAGCCCTCAGCAGTGTTATCACTTGTGGCTCCTAGCTAAAGAGTGGTGAGTGAAGAGTCAGCCGGGAGACAATGGCAGTATGAAACACACAATACAAAAATGTGTTTTGGGAAAGTCATCGCAACCACAAGAGGTCCTTGAGTGTGCAACCATAACTGGCCACCCAAAATATGACATAGTTTGCTGTAGCAGGAGGAGAGATTAGCCTTGGACAGACAGGGAGGCACAGCCTCACACTGTCACACACACAAGACAGAATACATAACCTCCTGTGATCCTTCTTGAAAAAAATGGTGATGTAATTTTTCTGTCATATCCCCCCACCCCTCCTCCTTTGAAGTCAATTAGAGAGGAGCTGTGTACATCTTTGGTCAGCGAATGTATGCTTTCAGTGAAGAAACATAAAAAAACATCAATCCAGATCCAATAAGTATGATGGCCATTTGTCAAACAATGAAAATACAGTGTAGGCTAGCAGTGCAAATTAACAACCTTTATACACATTTACAGTCAGACAGTGTGTGGGAGGCAGCAGGGCACTGAAAGGCTCCATTTACACACTTTGGTTTAACTGCAGTATATGCTCCGACACCCATCGTGGTTTAAGTACTCCATTCATACATACTCTGCTTCAGCTGACAAGAGCAATTACATTTTGCTGATGATTTTACAATAGTCATTCAAATTATACATCTCACTGCCCTCTGTGATTTCAGTGGACACTTGTCTGATATCAGGCTTTCAATCTCACAGAAACTGATCTGTTAGTGACACCATCACTTAACCGCCACACATTTGACTGCTTAAATGACAGCTCTGTCAGGGAGTCATGTCAGAATTCTGATTTTTTTTTTTTTGCGGCTGCCTTTACTGAGTGATGATGATTTAGCTCTATAAATGTGTAATATGGCAATGTGGCAGCACCCTAATCAGGTTACAATGTTGCTGTGCTTATAGAACTGATATAACTGCAACATTACATGTGTCATCATATAAATAAATAAATTAGCTGACATCTGCAGTTGAGCAACGTTTAAGACACGACTTGTGGATGTAACCATACAACACTTCCACAACGCGTCACACTAAGTGAGGTCTAACTGCACAAAAAAACAAAATCTATTAGACTGTTTTTAATAGCATCTGATTGGCAAGCTGTCTTGGGACAGTTGGCAAATGGGCGGGCAGCGGAGGAGTTTAGAGGTGCTAGTTCAGGCAGGAGCGACGCAGCACCCTGTGTCCTGCCAACAGCCTTACAGTGGCGCAGTTCCTGACTAAATTGTTGACCCATGGCCCCCACCTGTCTTGACCATGCATTATATGGGGGAGGGGGGGGGGGGGGGGGCAGGCATCACTTTCCCTCCAATGCTGCCACACCAGAAGGCTTTTGACTCATGCCCATCTGTCCTGGTAGTACATACATTAAGTGAAAGCCAAGCTGTTGGCACCCTGTACAATTCATGCATGCTGTTTTACCTTAGCAACAAACATCTCGGTAAAGAGAATCATTATTAGTAAAGAGGTCATTTCTAATAAGCTATCTTCAGATAACAAAGATATACTCATGAGGTGTTATGATGCACGCATTTGGAAAGCTATTTCTTGAGACTGATGTTCTTTCATTTGAAAACCAATTAAACTAAACTAATACAACAGACCTACAATATATTGTATCTTTGTGGAAATTAAAATGTACATTGTTGTTGTCATGTCTGAAAATGTAGTTAGTGGTGGTGTTGTATCAAAATATATGACTTTCATTGGTGTTTCAAATGTCCTGACACATATTATAGAGACATAATATAATAAACACCTCTCAGTATGAGTCTGCATGCCTATGCCATTACCACAGCAACCAAAGCAGACCAAACAACAATGCCTAAAAATAAAAACACGACCTAATCACTTATATCAGTAAGAAGTCAGTCCATGACATTCAATTTAGACACTCATCAGATTTGCTTATGGTATAAACACATTCTTGGAGCTTTTTAATGTAAGAATACAACAGTGGATGAATAGATTATATTGGCAATAAGAAAAAGGTTAATTGACAATGTTGCTTTTGAAAAAAATACTTTTACACAGAACTGATTTGATCTAAATGAAGCTTTGATTTATGAAAGAAATATTTCAACAAACAGACATTAGCTTTCTTTCGAAAAACTTGCACAAACAACAAAGATGCAAACGTACCTGACCTGGCTGGACGTCTAAGTAATGAAGCACTTCTTTAAGCATAACAGGTGTGTGAGGAGGCTTTTGGGTTAAAACTGAAGACAGTTCTTCAGATCTGTCAAGGGGACCAGGACCAGAAGATGCACACAATGTAGAGTGCAGGCTTAACTTCCATGACCTCCATGCTCTCCACAGAGTGGAATTTGTTTTCCATAACATTGGGTTGGCGCACACTGGAAAAAACATGGTCCCTTTAATGATCTATGGGGAAAACAAGAGGAACAAAGTGTTTAAACCAATTTAGGGGAGCAGGGTTTGTAACAGTGTGACAGGGGACCACAGATTTAAAAATAAAGGGTTTGTATTAACTATGCTATTATTTGGAGTAGTGATCAAGTATAATAACTTGTAACACAAATATTAGGCCGATATATATATATATATCTTATAAGGAAAATTGTATCTTACATCATAAGTGCAAACTTGCAGATATATTGTGCGAGAGGTTGAACTCTTCCAACAGCCCACATCTGTGGCTCATACACTCGCCACCACATCCTCAATACAAGTAGTACATCTTTGGTCAATTAGTTCAACTTTTATGGACAACACTGCCTGCAGTGAGCCACATTGTTAAAGGCTATGCAGGTGTTTCCTGGCAACAAGATGCATTGAAAATTAGAGATCAGTTAGTGACGCATGTTTCTAATGAAATAGAAATATGTGCAGGAGCTGAAGGAATTCAACTAATTTGCACCAGGCATTGGTGAACACAAAGCAAATGTTCAATGGCAGCAAAGCATAACACAGTATTTGATGAGATGACAATCAAATATTGAGCCTGCATCAAGATGTAAATTAAGAATGTTACATCGTTCAGGTAAGGTAACCTATCCTTTACTAGAAGAGCAGAGAAGGGAATGAATGACGGACTGTTTGGAGCAAACTAATTATCACTTGTGAATTATTGTCATCGTTGATACATAGGTCTATTAGACACCCCTCCGCTCTGGCCCATTCCCAGTACCATACGGTGAGTGAAAGGTACTAGGGATAGGATAATAGCGGCATTATTAAACGATTTGAGGAAGAGGCGGTAGTAAGGCCCCATTCCCTTATCGATATGGCTACCGAGTTGCTATAGCCATTAAGCTAGGAGTGGGGCTGAAAGGTCACGAGCGTGAGCTACTTTACGGCAGTCTGAGTAACAGTTAGTTGGGAGCTGCTAGCTATGTCTCATTTCACCAGACGCGTGGATTCAAGTATATGTTGCCATGTTGTTGTACCACAAAAACAGGCAGTTTGTGTGTGAAGCAGGTTGACGATAGCTAACTAGTTACCTTGCTACAAACACCAGAGCTAACGAGAATGGAGTTAACCCGAACCTCAACTACAGCGTTAAAGGTGTGTTTGGAGGTGAGATAAGTGGGGTTATGAACTAATTATCAGGCGCGTGCAATAGCTGTAACGTTGTTCCGATGGAGCGATGTATAGGATAGTGTTGCTATGCCACCATGTTGGGTGCCCACTACGCGACTACCTATACAAACTGTCAACCGAATTCCCGGTTGGGGAATGTCGCAACAGGACATTCAGCTACATTTAGAAATGTTTGACTAAGGTGAGCTGTGAAAGAGAAACGTGTCTACACCTTTGAAGGGTATCAGTAGCTTACCGTAGTGGAACAGAGCGTAGCTCCACCTTCAGCTGCAGCAGCATGTCCGGCGCGTCACCGCGATCCGCCCAATGACCGGAGACGCGCGTCCAATGTGCTGCGACAGAGGAAGAGGTCTTGTTTTTGAAAATATTGGCGCTCGTCGTGCTAGCTAAAACCAGCTATCGAGCTATGTCCACTGTTCCTTAGCGAATTTATTTTACAATACGAGCTACGTGTGTACTGTCAGGAAAGGGTCAAATAAAACGTGTGACAGGAAATAACCATTAATGACAAAAGGTAAGACGGAATGCGGTGACTTCTACATAAAGGAAGCAACGCTAACTCACCGGTGGAAGTTGTGCGAGAACTGTTAGCTATTATAGCTATCAGGCGTTAGCCTAGTTTACGTTTTCAGGTCGGCTTTTATTTCTATTGCTTTGTAATGTGTGCTTGAATTAAAAAAAACAATTGCCAACATATATGTATCACTTAACCAACACAGTAACACACTGGCGTGCCCTTTTGTAGCTGAAGAATAACGTTGGTAATCATATTATTATTAGGTTAGCTTTTAGGCAAGGTTTTAATGTGTTATTATGTTGTTATTCCGTTGCTCTTAATATACCGTCTTGGGTTTTAATCCAGGTGGTAACTGCCACTTAGCTATTACTACGTTAGTCCACCAGTTTCATGGTAAAATGTAGCAACAGACCATGATAATCATGTGTGTTATCTGTGCAATGGTAGGAACAGAAGTGGGCATAAAGATAATGGCAGTAACAACATCCGTTTGCTTTTGCACATGTATACACTCAGTTGCCAGATTATTTGGTACGCCTGGCTAAAACCTTTCTATTTATACAACATAACTTAAAATATATTCATCATATGCCAAACCCATTTAAAGATATATCAATGAAAATGGGCCACATATTATATCCTATTAGATATTACGAAATGTGTGCCAGTATAAAGCAATATAATTCAACAGTACTGCACAATTACGATACATTTGAATCTAGACATCTCTGAAACATTTTCAACATTTCAATGTTATGGCATTCATTAGATTATGATTTATTGCAGGGCTGTTCTGATCTCCCAGCTACCATACAGGACATCCATGGTTTAACTAGCCTAGAGTAATGTTATCTTATGTATATAGACCAAGATCACAAATTTGACCCAAGGGCTTTACAATCTGTACAGCATATGACACTCTCTATCCTCAGACCCTAAACATGAAGCAAAGTAAAATTTCATTGCCTGCTGTCTTTTGTCCATTTCCACTGTTTCTTTCAAAATGTCTATGATTTGAGCATATTGTTAAAAATTACACCGATGATTTCGATTTACAATGTGGAAATTATAGTTAACCTTTTTGTTTCTTATTTTGCAGCATCACTGCAGAAAGACCAAAATGGCAAGCGACGTGTGCAGCCACGTGAAGGTGGTTGTTCGAGTGAGGCCAATTAGCGAGAGGGAGAAGTGTGAAAACTGTCGAAATGTGATCCAGGTTGTTGACAACCACATGCTCATATTTGACCCCAAGGAAGAAGATACATCATGTTTTGGGTCACAAAGAATACGAAACAGAAATGTCAACAAAAAGGCGAACAAAGACCTTAAGTTTGTTTTTGACCATGTCTTCGGTGAGAACTCTACCCAAGATGACATCTTTGAGAGCACCACTAAAGGAGTGTTGGACAGTGTGATGAATGGATTTAACTGCACAGGTAACGTACATAATATGTAGTGGTATTATATGTACAGGAACGGAAAGTGTGTTGGTCTACAGAAAGGAGAGATTATCTGACACTTAATATTATCTTTGTATTGCTAAATACTTCTTTCGAGAGGCTAAGTACTGATTATATACAACCACTGCTCTGCCTTGCTATCATGATTGAAGCTGTGGATGTGTTTATATCAACGGTGTTATGGAGATGGCTATGGTAGCTATATTGTGACTGCACTTTACTGCTTTTATTAACATTACCCAAGAAAGCATGTTACGACAAACAGGGTTTTGAAACTGCGCTGCTTCTATCAGATATAACTGATGTGTTACCAATAAACCACAGGAATTCAAGAAAACAGTAGCTCACGTAATGTAAAACTTAAAGTAAGGGAACATAATATTCATTGTGAGGGAAGTCAAGAGTATTTCAGAGAGAAAAAAATCCCTCGATGACCCCTCAAGGGCTCTGTAATAAAATGAGCTAATCTGCCATGGCAGTAAACTTTTTGGATTTTTGACTGCCTCTCTTCAACTCCAGCATGACCAAATACTATAGTTCACATGCGGTTATGAGCCACACCAAGTAAGAACCGTGTTTTCAATTAGAATTTTGGCTTGCTGATTCATGCCGCTGTATCATTAATTGAAACTGCTGGCTGTTGTTAATTTACTTTGTCTGCTCCACGGTTCACTTGCTGGTCACTAGCTCACAACACTGTGCAGTACCAGTGTTTTAAATCAACACAAATGGGACATTTTGACAGCTAGTGTACCCGCTGTAAACAGGACCTGAAACAAATTTGGCTTTAGAGAGTCATCATTGAAAAATGCTGAGAGCAGCAAAAACTCTTGATCCTGCTGAACAATATTCACTCTGTTGGCAGTTTATTAGGTACACCTAGCTACAACTAATGTAGTCTAATACAGCCGTCCTGCAGTAAAGCCTACCTTCATGAATGTTATAATGCTCAGTTTTTGTTGAAGAGGTCCTAATTCAAATGTACCTTTTGTGGGTTTTAGTTTGTGGTGCAGTTGAACTTATATAAATAGGTGTTTCTATTGCTAAGCCTAACCTCATTGGTATAAATGAGGTGGTTGAAATAACAGAAACACCTTTCCATCCAGCAATACAATTCAATGTCACCACAAACTGCAGCTTCCAAAATGATCATACAGTTGAAGCAACTCCTCTCTAAAACAGTTTCCACAATAACAAAATATTCTAACCCTCATGAAGGTAGCATTTATTGTAAGATGTGTGTATTGCACTGCATAAGTGTACCCAATAAACTGGCTACTGAGTGTATATTGGATGCAGAATTCTAACACGTTTAAAGCATGTCTTTTAGTTGGTGTTGTGACAGTATTACATACTGTAAGCCCACTTTCAAATACAGGCTGATTCGAACATCATCATTTGTTAATCAGTTAGGCTCACCTTAGCCAGGCTTTTCACAATAAGCATAGCTCTGCTGGGCTTCATTTTTAGATCTAATATGTTTGATACTTAAATTTTTCCAATTACGATTCGTGGTTACACTCTGTCCAAAGTAAGTTTGATGTCGTTGCTATTTTTTATCTAAATGTTTTACTTTATTAAAATTTGTCTTTCAATTGCAGTGTTTGCCTACGGTGCTACTGGAGCAGGCAAGACGCATACTATGTTAGGCTCGCAAAATGAGCCTGGAGTCATGTACCGCACCATGACAGAGCTGTTCAAACGCATGGATGATGCCAAGGAGGAGAAAGAGTTTGCTGTGGCATTCTCATATCTTGAAGTGATTATTTGTTTGTTCTCTGTATCATTGCAGAACCTTCTTATTTTGTGTCAAAGCGATTCCCAGACTTAGACTCTTATCCCTTAAATAACCTTACTTCATCCACTAAATGACCATTTGTATATCTATTTCTCACCCTTCAATTCTTTTAGAATTTCAGAACTTTTCTTTGTTTATCTTGCATGCTTCCACATTGAAAAGAAGATTAATTGAAGTACCTTACTATTAAAAACACTTCTGCACATGCAAGTCCGGGCGAGTCAGAAATGTATTGAATCTTAAGGTTTAGCGTAAATGCATGCGTTTGAAAAATACTGAGCATGTAACTGGATAAATTAAACTTGGATTATAATGCACGACTTGTGTGAGAGTTTGTCAACAGCTTTTGTAATATAATTTTGCTGATCCTATTTACTTTCTTTCATCATTTTCACTTTGGAGTAAAAAACAAATGTAATCTGAAAGAATTCAAGGGAACGCGGTTTTGAGTAATTTATATACAAATGGTAATTTTGTGGGTGAAGTATTCCTTTAACTAAATCATACATTTTTATCCTGACTGACTTCTTTGGGTGGGTTTGTTTACAGGTTTACAATGAACAGATCAGAGACTTGTTGGCTAATGTCGGCCCTCTTGCAGTCAGAGAGGACAGCTCTAGAGGAGTGGTTATTCAGGGACTCACACTGCATCAGGTCAGTAGCAGCACATGTATCATATAGACTCCCCCATAGCATCATAGAGTGTATTAAAGGTAAATACTAGTGTCATTGCAAAGTCTATTTTTTACAACCTATTTAGGTTACCCTCAGTTGCTTTTGCAATACATGTCATGTTTTTAATTAGAAAATCATATTTTCCAAGGCTGTAGAGGTTGTACAAAAGTAGATGACAAAAAATATAATGTTCTATTTAATGTTGGGCATCCTCACTGTTCTGTTGCTGTGGTGATTCAAAATGGTGCCCTTTTATTAGGTCACACAACATCTATGTATTTTCTTTGTTTTTCCTATACAGCCCAAATCTGCAGAGCACATTCTTGAGGCTTTGGATTCTGGCAATCGCAACAGGACCCAGCACCCCACTGAAATGAATGCCACCTCTTCCCGGTCCCATGCTGTATTTCAGGTATTTCCAACCAGTGTTATTGAAATCCCAAGGCACAATTAGGCTGTAGCATGATGTCAAAACCTAGAATAAGATAATAAAAAGACAATAATTAGCAAAAGAAGAAACTTAAATACAAACGCTGAAGTGCAAACTGTTCCCACTCCCCAATTTCAAATGGGCAGTTACAGATATCTTTATTTTATAAGATGATAAGTATTTGAAGTATCTTGTTTCACTACAAATATCTAACATTGCGCTACCATTTGCTTCTGGATAGTCTTGAATTCACAGTTTTGTATTATTTTCTTCAGATATATTTAAGACAGCAGGACAAAACCGCCAGTCTCAACCCTAACGCCTGCGTTGCCAAAATGAGCCTGATTGATTTGGCAGGTTCAGAGAGAGCCAGCGTCACCAACGCCAAAGGTGCACGTCTGCGGGAAGGCGCTAACATCAATCGCTCACTTCTTGCCCTCGGAAATGTTATCAATGCACTTGCGGACCCAAAGGTGAGTTTATGTCCCCCTTCATATACTGTAAACATAACATACAGAGTGTTGCAAAAAATACCGTTACAACTCAATAAAAAACTACTTTGTTCGATAAACAGAGCAAAAAGTTGGTGCACAGATTTCGCGTGCATTGCTTAGACAAGCTGCATGTATAATTTTTTCCATGCATTTAAGTGGCCTCCTCATGCAAAATAAGGGAAATAAAATAAGAAATGTCAACGATGAAATTAACCACAGCAATACCTATTCATATTGTTATCAATTGTGTTTATAACCTTTGCATTGGGTCTAATGAATGCTCTGCTCATATAATAGTCAGAGGATGTACGTTTACATTTTACATGATCATTATGCCCCAGTAGCACAGGAAATCTAGAAATAGAGATATCAGGGGAAAAGAGAAACTGGAAAATGTGGTCTCTTTTTAAATATATAAGTGTTTTACATTTTCAGTTTGCTGGGACCAGTCTGTCAGATATCTCAGTGACAGCTGGAGGTTAAGATTAGTGATTTGTTCACAAAGAAGTTAACATTCAAACAGTGTTGTGTGCCTGTTTTTGTAGCACTTTTGGATGCACAGAAGACACCTCCTGGTTAGCGAAGACGGCTGTGCACAGCAGCATCTGTCAGACTGTAGAAACTGAACAAAGTGTTTGGTTAGCTTGGTAACAAATGAAAAGCTACTTTGTGAATCACTGCCGAACAAAAGTTAGAAAGATGATTTATTTAGAAACTTTTGAAATAATGTTCCAAAGTGCTTTACAAATAACGTAAAATCAAGCAAACCAATAAAGCTAATGAAATACACACAAACATTAAACAAATGAATAACTCCAGACTTCAAAAGAGAAAACCAAAAGACAGTTTACTGAGAGATATATATATATATATATATATATATATATATATATATATATATATATATATATACTGTAGTTTAATTATAGCTGAATTCTACATTCTGAGTAGTCTTTATTGATAAATTGTATTTTTGTTTGTGACATTATTAGCTATTCACTCTATGACCAACTACAGATGTTGATACCACATTTACCACAAGAATGTCAGTCACGACACTTAAAAAAAAAAAATAGTACATATAGATTTGACAGTGAATGTGTTTCAACTATGTTTAATATTTAGTACTGTTTGTTGCTTGTATATGGTCAGCGTGCATATGGACATTTTGCATTATTTTAAGATTATTATGGTTATAGCTATATGAACTTAAGAACAAGCCTCCGTATAAAAAAACGCAGAGCCTGGGAAGTGGCAAGTCAACTGAGTATTTGGGTATTATTTCATTCCAGTTGCATACATTAACCTGCCAAGCAGTCGTCTCATTTTACACACCAGTCTCAAGGGATGAGGCACAAGCAGGCCACATGCATACAGGAAGTGCTGTGCAAATGTATCGCGTCCCTGTTGAAATGTGATCCTTCTTCAACAGGTTACTTAATTCTTGTGTTAAAACTGTGTCCTGTTGGTTTTATACCCTGCTCACCATTCTTGAGTGTTGTCGTCATGGACATAGTTTGATCCGGTCAACTTACAACGCCCACCACAAATCCCCTCTTCTTCCCCACCCTGTCCCCATGATTATTGGTGCTGCAGTGTTTACTGTTGGCAGACAAGGAATTCATGTTGTGGCCATTGTTTACAGGAAAGAATGTCCCCACTTGTGTCTGGGCTGACATGCCATTCGTTTGAGTAGAAGAAGAATGTCCGCTACTTCTGTTTGGGCTGTTCAGTATGTCATCCTCATGCTATGCTGCACAGAGGTTTTTGTTGTAAGTTGTTTGCCTTAGGCGATGTCCAAAGTAATGCAGATACATTTGATGCAGCATCCTTTCTCCCATGTTGGCCATCCATCCACACAAGGCCAGTGTTTCCCTCCAACAAAAAGGGGCTTTCTCAAAATGTTCTCCAAACCGGATACATTTTATTATGCCAATCTTGTTTGGCAAGAAAGTGTGGTTGTTAACATTTTGAGACATCAGGATCCTTGTAGTATTGTTAACGCCACAGTTGGTAACTTGAATGAAAACAACGTTGTCATTTTTGTTGAAACTGCCCCAATATTCTATAGTCGTACATGAGACAGATTATCTGTGAAATTATCTATGGAATCACTCTTAACCAAGTAGCATTTACAACCAGTGTTCAAATTACTATATGCAATGGCAACAAAAAGACATTGGAACTTGAATTTCATATTATGTGGTCTGTTATGATGAAAAACAATGTGAGTGATCATGGAGAGTAGAAGGTGAGGGAACAAAGCACCACATGGTCAGCATAACCAGACATAACCGCTTGTCACTGGGTTCCTTTTGAAGCCAGTGCTTCTTTTTCACGGTTGTTTCACACCTCCCATTCACACTAGTGAAGCTCCCTCCATTCACCTTTAATTTGCAGGTGGAAACTTCACATTGAACCTGTTTCACATTGAAACAAAACTTTTATGACTTTGACATACCTACTTTGCTGAAAGAATGGGTTTGTATGCCTGTTCTTATGTTCTTATTAAAAAGGATATTTTCCAAATTGGCACAGCTATCCTAAAACTCCCTGGACCTGACATGAACAATAACTAAGGTCTGAATCCAGATGTAGGAGTTGGGTTTTTCCAGAGAGAAGTGCAGGCACAGCTGCTAACCCCAAAAGAGATTATTTTACACTCCTTTGTTACTTAACTTTAATGTGACATTCTCCAATCCCAGTGCCCATGAGATTGTGACTCACCTAAGCAGCTGTAGTCTATCTAATGTCATTATTAAAGACTGAGCTGTGTTCACAGACCAGCTGCAGAAAGACTCCAGACCAGTATTGTGAATGGCTGTTCCATGTTTTAACCCTAAAGTGAACACTCCATAGTGAATTTTGCTACCCGTTAGGTTTATTGGTCTCCACCAAATAGTGTAATATGACTAAGCTTCTCTTGTTGAGCTTGTCCAGATGGAGAATGCGTATTAAGGCTTTCCCCACATTTGTGCTCTTCTGCATACCACAGCAATAACGCACCTTTTCTTTGTTTCTGAATTATGTAATGGTTGTCTGAACTGAATTAAAATCACCAACCCTGTTTTTATTCATTTCAAACTTTCATTTGATATAGGTAAATTCAAGAAAACCACATGAGTTTTTTGGTTTTGTTTCTAAGATGCTTGTTTGTGTACACCGTTGTAAACCCAAACATAAAACATTGTCTTATTTCTTTGTACTAATGTTATCTTTTTCTGATTTGTTTTAGAGTAAGAAAACTCATATACCGTACAGGGACAGCAAGCTGACGCGGCTACTTAAAGACTCCTTGGGGGGCAACTGCAGGACGGTTATGATTGCCAATGTTAGCCCCTCTTCCAAGTCATACGATGACACCCACAACGCACTGAAGTATGCCAACAGGGCCAAGGAGATTAAGTCCTCGGTTAGTATTAAAGTTATTGTATTGTTCCATAATTGTTATATAACTGATGTGATACTTGAGCTATGGATGTATGAATTTATCTCGAATCATTACATTTTTCTCTATTCCCTTACCTTTCAGCTGAAAAGTAATGTTGTAAGCCTGGACAGCCACATTGGCCAGTATGCAGTGATATGTGAGAAGCAACGGCAAGAGGTAATATGAAACAACAACACTGCCATGCTCCATTTCTTTGAGAAAAACCCTGTTGAATTGTTAAAAAAAAAAAATCTTCATTTGAACAGTCGCCTTAATCAGTGGTTCAATTCTGACTGCTATTTATGTTCTCTAAAGATTCTACAGTTGAAGAAAAAGCTGAATGAATGTGAGAAGAACATGGTGCATGCGGCTTCGAACATGATCTCATCTCAGAAACAGGCAGAGTTCAAAAGGTAAGCATCTACGTAAGTGTGATTCAGATTGCAACCTGAGGCATGTCAGAGGTTGTTTCTTTATGTGTAATAATGGACCGATCACACCAGACGCGACTCTCAAAAACGCGTCGCTAAATGGATCATTTGATGGATTTTCTGACACTTGGTAGGTCATTGTTGTAGCAGGCTAGGCAAAGTAACCTTTAGTTGGATGAAGTAGAATCTCCTCTCTCTGCCCACTTTCTCCAACTCTTCCTTGGGGTTCACAAGGCATTACCAGGCCAAAGTGGGATATATAATCCCTCCAGTGTGTTCCAGGGCTGCCTCAGGGTCTCCTCTCAGCTGGACGTGTCTTAAATACCTTTACAGGGAGGCGTCCATAGAGCATCCTAAATAGACACTCCAGCCACTTCAATTGTCTCCTTTCAATGTAAAGGAGCAGTGGTTCTTCTCCAATCTCTGACATTTGTCACACCAGACCTTCAGACTTATAGGTGTGAGATGCTCTCTGCTCTTGGACTGCACCTTAAATTATATATGGTGACCTATAATGTTCTGTATAATACATTGATAATTCTGGAGAGAAACTATTATACTAAATTATTTGGTTGTGCTTAGATAGCCTACCTTCACCCTTTACTTTTATAAACAAAATCCCAAAGTTCAAATTTAGTTTTCAACCAGGAGCAGAACTTTCAATTTGAGGTGCACTTGCAAAATGTTGCTTGAATAGAAAGAAGCAAAGCAGCTTTTTCTTACCCAAATAAACTCTACTCTCATTTATCAGTAACTCACAGTGTCGGTGTGGATATCATTAGTTGAAAATTCCAGCTGCTGATTATGTATTTGTTTGTGCTGCCTTGCGCACACACTCGCAATACAATGCATTAGTGGTGTTTTTGACAGCTGACCTACCCAGAGTGCATTGGAAACCGTTTTCAGAATTGGTGATCCAATGCCACTTCTGCTAAACAACTTGTTTGTGTTGCTTCTATGAGATGCTATGCCACGAAATGGCCACTTGAATCTCCTGGAAAACAGTGCATCTTCTTAACAATCTAATGTCCCTCTTTACAAATCTTGTTCAAAGGCAACTAATACTGTTTCATGGAGAAACATTTCAAATATTAATTTTTATATAATTTATGTTTTAGTGTTATTGTTTTGGTAAGAAAACTGCAATATCGCACCAGCAAGAATTTAAGCTCTGCAACATACCAATATTCTTATACAGGAAGACTTTTTTGACTTTTCCACAACCACCCCTAACCTCCACTGTAGTCAATGGACCTGGAGAGAGCAGCCAGATACTAAAATATTAATAAACAGTGTGATGTAATTAATCCAGTTTTAAAGACAAATTAATGGTATAGAAAGCATTATTCAATTTTGTTGTGGTCTGTAAATTGATGCTATTTCTATGCTTACATGTTATTTGTCTTTCATTAAAACATGGTGACCCATTCAAAAACATATAGCACTGATTACTGCTGTTTACAACTTCCTTTCATTTTTTACCTGCACCAAATATACAGTTAGTAACTCTGTGTATGAGAGAATACTAGTGTTTTATCTAGCTGCTACAATCAACTAACTTAACTATCTTTTATTTAAATGTGGAGTTTTAATATGACAGGGACAGCTGTGCAGAATGTTTCTTTGTATTCAAATAATATATACACATTGATTTATTTTACGTAAATCAGATTAACCACATCCAATCGATTAATTTTTAAGGCACACAGTGGCATCTGTTGGGGTATTTGGGGCGGGGGACATGGAAAAGCTGAATGAGTCTCATTCCCACACATTTCATTCACTGGCATCAGAATTCACAACTCGCACAGTGAGAGGCTCTGAATAGAGGCTGCACGCTTCTCACGCTATTAAAAATTCAGCAGTCTAGCAAGGCCACAACGTCTCCTACGTCACTGGAGTTACATTGAAGAGTGCAGTCACATTTCAGCGACAGCTCTCCAGTCTTATTTACCTGCATGCCTCTCCTGTCTCTCCTACTGCTTTAACTCAACCAGACAGCCACTTGCATCCAATCGTGATATCACCGCAACTCTGTTCCAAGAATACATATATACATCATACAGCTAAGAATATCTTTCTGGCTCAGTCCGACCAGAACTGGCATCTAGTTGAAGCTCTAGATTATATGAAAAGGACATCATCATTAATTAATGGTGGAGAATACCTGTATTAGCCATTGGTATATTTTTACATTATCATTATTAGCTGTATTACTGTATTTGAACTGGTTTTATTGTGTTGAGAAAACAATTAAATATCTCATTGCCTTTAGTGTGTTAAATACTCTGAACAAGTGGTTTGGAAAAGCTCTTGGCACAGCAATTAATATAAATTTGCCCCATACATGTTGCACACCAGCTTTTAATCACATCTGGCTTGAATCCCTGTGATGATGGCGATGTTTTATTGGATTGCATTATACTAAAAGGTGTTTCAAATATTCTGTCCCATGTAGTTGAATCAGAGTGGACAAAAAAAACACATTTCAATATAATACAGTTAAAAACAATACTCCAACCTCAAAAATGGCCAAACCCCTGCAAAAACTGAGCCTTACAGTTGGACAAAGACACAGGTTATCAAGGCAATTGTAATCAATTCCATTATACTACATATGTGGACCTATTTATCTATTTTACAGGCCAATTCATCAATTTTGACAATATCAATCACAAATATATTTACATATACAGTGTATGTGATACAGGTGTTCTCCGCAATTAATTATGATGCATTTAACCTTTTCATATTATCTAGAGCTTCAACTCGATTCCAGTTGTTTCTTTAATTGCAAAAGAAGCTGGGACTAGAAGACCATTTAGACCATTTTTATAAAGTTTGACAATCACTTTTGTTACTTTCAAATTTTCTAATGCTCCCCTTTTTAAGGCAAAGCTTTTTGCAATTAAACATCACGCCTCTCTCTCTCTCTCTCTCTCTCTCTCTCTCTCTCTCTCTCTCTCTCTCTCTCTCTCTCTCTCTCTCTCTCTCTCTCTCTCTCTCTCTAGGGTGTCAGAAGCTCTGCAGCAAATCTTCTCGGGCCGGGCCCAAATCAGGAAAGAACAGCTGGATCTGGAGAGACAACTGAAGGAGAACGAGCTCCGCCAGCGGTACACTGAGGAGGACAACCTGCAGGTCCAATGTTTCTGTGCCAAAGAAAAGACTGAGAAGGTAGCTGATGCTTACGCTGCTATCCACAGAGTCCATCATCCCCGCAGAAAATCAGTTGCTGAGTCATCATTTCACTTCTTTGTTCTCTATAGTTGTCTTGGCCTCTCATTTACACCACTACAAGACAGGGTCACTGCTCCGCAGCTCCTGGCTCCTCTTTGCCATTTAAGTCCCAGTATTAGGCCCAGCTGTAATTGCCATTGAAAGTATAAACGGGGAATTATTAGTACCAAACTTTGCAGAATTGTTCCCTCTCATCCAATACAAACTAAACTGTGGGGGCTTTTACCAGAGAGTGGTGCTGAGTCATCGGTCTGCATTCTAAAACAATTGTTTTTTTAAAAGTTACAATAGTTATAAGTTACATGGAATTGATTCACATTAACTTCTCAAACAATGAACAACAAATGCTTAATATTTTTAGATTCATCAATATAACTTGACTGGAGCTTGGTGACACATTGTTGTTAGCAGCTATAATTATTGTTATTTAGACCACATAGTTAATAGTGTGGTATACTAATGCTTGCGCAAACAATGGACGATTCATGATGTCACCTAAATGACTTTTGTTGTCGTCGCTTTTAATAGGCAACTTGTAAGCACGAGCGGAAGATTGCCAGCTTACGCACTCGGCATCAACACATTCACAAACGTTTGAATGAGACAGAAACACGTTTCCTGGACAATGATGGCTTGCTTCATCGTGTCGAGAATGATATCAAGCTGCTGAAGTCAAATGATCAAACCTCAGAGGTAAGTAGAACTAATTGACTCACATTTATCAGTGCTGAAAAACAGCTGAGTGATTGACTGGCAAATATGTGTTTTGTTGTGTCTTAAGTATTTACATATCACACTTGTTATGTTTAATCATTTGTATTTAATGTTTTAAAACAAATATAATTGCTTCATTGTTATGTGTAATCTATATATTTGATTATAATGTGTGTAACCACAGTGCTGCTAGCCATGTTTATATGAATTCAAACAGCACTTGACACTGATAATCGGTGATGGAGTGCATGAATTCTTGTCATACTTTGGATAAAGTAGTAGTTACTAAAATGACATAACTTGCGGACAGGATGTAATATATAGTGTCAGAAGACAAACGAGAGAAAAACTTCACAATGTGGGTTACAGCCTTCAAAACTCATTGCTTGGTGTTTTTTGTTTGTTTATTTTGGAAGGTATGCTGTGTCTCTACTGGTGTCGTGACTGTCTTTGTTTTCTTCCCATCTGTTCTCCTAGTAATTAGAACCGTGCTCATTTTATTTCTCCGACTCACTCGTGGATCACTGAAGAGAATAAATCAATACCCTTTAGTCATCCCTCACACAGCAGCCAGTTACCTCAAACCATCCCCATGTTATTGTTTTCTTCTTTATCCTTTCTTCCAGGAACTGACCCAGAACTATGACGCACCCACCGGTCAAATGTTCTCTCGCTGTTGTTTCGTAGTTTCTTTATGTCAGAGTTCTTTTCTTTTTTTTCCCTTCCTCTCCCTTAACCTGAGCAGATAGCTTTTCTGATAAGACATGGCTGAAAACGCCATGCATCTTCTCTCTAGTATCCTGACCCCTAACCACCTATTGTTTCTTTTAATTCTGCCCACCAGAGTGCTAATTCAATAGGCTGTTATGTTAGAATGCTTATTGTCTCATCATTTATGCTCTCTGAACTAATCTATCTGTGTTGTTCAGGTTTTAGATAAGAGCCTACATTGCCACAGACTGGAGCTGCAGGTTAATGACCTCAAACAACATATAAAGCAGATGGTCGAGCTGACTGCACTGCAGGACCAGGAGAACAAGCGTATGCAGAAGTAGGTTAACATTACTAAGAACCAATTCAGTGCAGCTGAAGATACTGCACTTCATCTCACTGTCACTCGTGTTTATTTTCCTGGAAGAAATATCTCAATAATATTTTTTCATTGATTTTCAGGATGGTAAACATCTTGTTGCCAGCTTATAGTCGGCACTACTCTACGTTGCAAGGGGCTGGGCAGGTCACAGCCGCAGACGAGATGGAGAACCATGAACTAGAGCACCTTGTGTTGAGGGAGAGAGGCGTGGTCTGGGCTGACCAGGAAGGGGTGGGGCAGCAGCTGAAAGGTGTAGGGAATGGAGAGATGTCGCAGGAGGCGAATGAGGTAGACCGCAGCGAGTTGGCACCTGTCCTCTCTTTCTCACATCTGCTCTACCACCAGAGTAGCCCGTGCAGTAAGTCATCATACTCTTATCATCCTGTCTATTTAGCATATGTTTACATGGATAAAATGACTAGTGAAGGTTGGGAAATATGGTAGAGCAAATTATGAGTATTTACATTATTAATTAATATGGCAATTATTTGTTTAGATTAATCCATGAGTTGGTCAGTCTAGAAAGTTTTTTGAAAGAAAGTGAAAAATGCCCATCACACAGTCCCAGCAGTCTCAAAACTCAAAGTAATGAATTTATAATGATTTCTGTGAGAAAAATCTTCACATTTGAGAAGCTAGAACCGGTGTTTGGCATTTTCTTTGATACATTCAGCAAATTCTTTCAGTCTTAAAATGTACTGCCATATAGCCTGAATGGGAAGATGATATTTTTGCCTTTATAATAAATACATAAAGACATGACCGCAAAATGCTTGAAAAAACAAAACCTCAGATGTTGCAGTAATTAGGGATTGCCTCAAATTACAGAAAAAGTCAAATGTCCTTGAAAATTATTTTAACATTCTCCTAGTATTTTAAACAGTCCCACCCCACAGTCTCATGTCCCATGGTAGCACATGCAGGTTACAATTGAAGTGGCTGAAACTCCAAACACACATGATCAGTATCCCATTGAGCACAGGCTGCTTTTCTTTAAGACAATAATTATATAATTGTAACAAAGTTTTGGGCACATCTACATTGGAAAAAAACTGTTTGATGATTTAGATAATTTTTTCCCATTTGATGATTCTGAAATGTGGCAGACCTAAAATGTAAGATTAGAAACACATGTGACACCTCGATGTAAGAAAGTGTTAAATATATCAGTCAGGTGTCCTCTGAGGTAGTTCAATGAGGCCCAGATAACACAATCCCTTTTTTAACTGACATCTCAGTATGACCTATTAGCTGCGGCACCAGGCCCACGTGACATACAGTATAAGACAGACAGTAGAAAAATAGACAAAAGCTGGCTAACAATAATCAATTACTATCATAATGTCTAGAATGTGTGAGGCATTAAACTCTGCACCTGTCCCTCAGTTCCACTGGCTCGTTTCAAATTGTGGCTCATTTCAAAGTACTTCTTTGAAACAGTTTTTGTGGAATTCCAATTAAACTTATTGTCAGTAGAACAAATAATTACAACTCCTGAATAAAGATATTAGCTGCAGCCTCCTGTGGATCATGGATTAAAGTTTGAAAGATTAAAACATGTTTGTTTAAGACCCAAAACACTCCAGGTTGACTTGATCTTTGGGTAATTCATTATAAATGACAACTGTTTCTTCTGACTTCACATCTGGGCCACATTGCACTGTACATCATGTTTGGGCTTTTGTGTGAGATTTTGTTTTCTTGAACATTGTACAATAGCCAGATTGACTCTTTCAAGATTTTGTATTATTACAATTTGTTTAGCTAGTTCAATATTTTTTATTCTCAGGCGCAGAGGGCCGTACAAAAAGAACATCAATGTGCAATGCTGCTCCATCACCCAAAGGTAAATCTACTCTCCTCTCTCCCCCGTCATGCTAACATACTGTAGTCATTAATCTAAAACCCCTGCATGCCTGGTAATCCCCCCTCCCCCTCAATCATTCACTTCTCTCCTTGTCAGCTTTCACTCAATCCATCATACTTGCCCAAACACACTTTGAGAGATGATGCTACATTTTATTAAAGCAGAACAAACACGCCATAAAGTTGTGTTTTTAATGTGCGATATAAATGTTCAATTGTCTTGGGTTAGCCTAAATTTCCACTTTGCCGTGTTGCTTTTTATTTGCTGAACATGTTTTTAGCAGTTGAAGTAAAAGTACTTGTTGGGAGTAGTAAAATAAACAATAAAACTCAGACATGTAATATAATTTGATTTATAGCTGTGCTGCAGACATTCTGTCTTGGCCAAAACATGAATAATAAAACGATGTGAATACTCACAACCGGTTTTATAGAGGGAAAACTGTACACATGGAACCTTTGGGGAAATGTAACACAAAAACCTTTGTGAAATATTGCAGTTCAAATTGGCTGTAATGATATTTACCGCAGGTGGTCTACATTTCATTGAAACCTATTGTGGGAAATTTAACTTTTAAAGAAAATACTCCTGCCAGATGACCAGAGTTCCGTGAATGGAAATGAAACATGAAAGCACCTGGGAGTTTGTCACCACTGCTATTAAATCTCCTTGCAAGTTATTATGAAAAAAGTCTGTATCGCCTGTCTGTCTGACCCTTCTCTCGAAGTCAAGCCAGTGGTTTTATAGTTGTTTTTTCTCCCCATTTGGTTATTCATTCTAATTTTCTTTGCCAATGCATCTATCGTCGTCTTTCCACATGTGCTAACACCTCCACACACTGTAATTGTATCACTATTGTAAGCTTTAATATTTTAGCAAAAAAACTTGTATGGCCAAACTTGAACTTCATTCCGCATTTGACACACCCAAAATAAAACATTGGGTGGATTTGGTATTTGAGAAACACTAGTTAATACTTTTTACTTTCCACTCATATAATGATACTTAAATAATACCTATTATTAACAACAAAATGTATCGAGTGCATGACAATTATATAATCTGCAACCTTCCTCATGTATATGTAATAGTTACTATTACAATGTACCTTCAACAATAGTTGACACAGCTAAACAGTAATATAGCTCAATTTACCAGACACGAAAAGATGTATGTTGACATTATGTCAATAATATCTACATCCTACATACAGCAGCACCTTAAGAAATAAGGAATTATCCAGGCATTTGTCCTATTTTTAACTCAACATACATACAAGCCATGCCTTTTTTAGGCGTTATAATAATTAATAGCCTTTAAAAAGTGTTTTGCATCACAATGTTCCCATAATTTAGATCATATGTCTACTGTTTCACCTCCCTGATAAAATCATAACTCTGTTCTTCTATTCTTTGGCTCACACAGCACCATGTCCATCTTAATTTCAAAGCTACCACTCGTGCATGAATGTAGTATATACACACGCATATGTACAATAGGTTCAGCTTCATACACGTTGTGCAGCATTATCAGCTATTCTATTTGGTCAAATATTGACAAAACTCTAAATTATATACATCTGAAATAACACGGATGTTTTGATGAATAATGCTTTTACATAGCATTCGGACAAACCTCTCTGATCTTATCCTGATGCTGTTTGGCAGTCCCTTACTGCTTCCTCAGCTCTTAATGGTAGTCACTGCAGCATGTTATGAGAAATAGCTCCACCCTGCAGTTTGCGAAGCCAATCAAATCTCACTGGTTTCAGAGAGGGTTGAGGTTTTGAAAGAGCATTAACTCTTTGTGCACTGCTTAATAATAGCAAAGCACACAAAAGTAATCACTTTGAAGGAACACAATTCAGTGTTGATTTAAAACGTGTCCACACACGCATTTATTAATAGCTTCGTGATGTTTCATTCAGCTACCTCCCACTGCCTCCTTTATGCTGTTCTTTTTATACTCTCATTCAATCCTCTACCTCTCCCTTCTCTTATCTATTTTTTCCTCCTTCGATTTTTGCTGTCCCTTTTGCTTCAAATATCTGTTAGTCTGGATTTTTCCTCCATTCTGCCTTTCTTTCCTTCCTACCCTGAAATGTTTTTTCTGTCTGTCTAGCATCTAACCCTCCCAATCCCTCTTGAGCTTCATTCATGAAAATGCAGATCCACAGCAGGGCAGGAAAAAACGTCAACAGACGTAAACTCCCCTGCTCCACCAACCAGAAAAGGCGCACTATAAAAAACATGCAGCAGCAACCAGGCGACCCTAATTCAGCGCAGCCTCCACCCGAAATAGCAACTCATGCATGTATTAATCCCCTACAAGCCAAAAATATGTGATTGAAGGAAATGCTGCCATTTACTGCTAGGGACAACTCCTCCGCCACAGAAAAGGGCTATTTGTCATCATCTCCTCACTCGGTGTGCTGTCTGAGGTCTGACTCACATTTGCTAAATATTGCATTTTGATATATAAGGTAATGTCTCAGTCAGTCATTCACCTTTGCATTCAGTGCTCTCACTTCCTCTATGTGCTGGCATTTTTCCTTTTTAGTCCCCTCCCTAACCCCCACTACACGCCAGCAGGAAATGCCATGAGCATAATGTGATGCATACACCGGGATTTAACCTCATTCTGCTCTGCAACTTGTGCAAGCTTTTGTGGCTGTCGTTGTTAAATGAAGCTAGACAATGTGGGAGGGAAGTTACTGGATACAATTTTGCATATTATTCGGTATTTGAATACATATCGCTATATATAATTTGGTAATCCTGTTTTAGTGTTTCAGATTAGTAATGCTGAACATACCACATGGTTCATTATCATTGGGGCTAAACATGTATTTGGATTTCAACATTGATCTGAAGGTATTTAACTGTGCTAGCAGTTCAAACTAGCTTCGAATAACAAACATCAGTCCTGTTGGGAATCTGCTTTCTTGCAATAATTACTACAAATTAAGGCAAAGTCAACCAATCACTATGCTATTGGTCAGTGGATTCCAAATATTGTTCACTATCTGCAAGAGTTGTCTGTCTGTCAATGCTCGACTGTTATCTAGCTACAGTATGTGTAGTTGACGTCCACAGTTGGCTAAAGCAAATCAATAACGTCTTTTTGAACAGCAAATAGCCAGGCGCCATCCTCGCTAGCTTTCTCAAATAACAAAAAAGTACCACTTTGCAATGCAGTCTCATCTTGTAGCTTGGCTAACTTACAAAATACATGCTAATATGGCTCATACAATTTAAAAAAGAAAAAAACTAAGCCTGCTAACAGCATTGATCATGCCCTTGATTTTATGGGGGACAATTGAGTACAGAAGTTGGCGTGACAGGACATTTGATGTTTAATGGGGGTAACAGCACACTGGCGCCAACTCTGGGGAGGTCTTGTCATTTTTTACTTACTTACTTCTTTTTAATTCTCCAAATATCTTAGAACAAAAATAATGCAAGTGCAATATTTAAGGCAAAAAATACTCTTAACCCCAAAAAGATTTGCTGTGTTGACTCCTAGTAATGCAGTTGGTTGTCACAGAACTGCTAGCTAATATTAGCACACTGCTTTAGGGCACATTCATCAGGACTTTATTGTTCCCTGGTAATCACTAGGTTGGTACATTTTAACGTCATGTGAGCAACAAACGGAGTACCCTGTAATATATGAACAAAAAAATACATATAATTTATTTTATTTTAAACCTGCTACAGCAGCAGCACCTACATTTTCAAAGAGTTCAGAGTTGTGTGTTTGAGCACCATGTTTTTCTCAGTTTGAAAAAAAAAGATCCAAAGGTGTTGGCAGGTAAAATCCTCGAGTTCATGTCTATTTATAAAATGCAGTGCTTTTCTTGGATAATAATGCATGTCACAGATCTATTCTGACATTGTAAAGTTTATGTGTAAGGAGGGCACAATAATGTTTAAATGCCACGTGCCATGCATAATATCTCCAAAACTACTGATCACATTTTGATGCAATTTATGATCCATCGCATTTCTCTGTTGGGACATTTTTTAATTTGCACTGTTTAGCCGAAGGCTGGCACTTCAGCGCTTATTACTGATTTAGTATGGGGGACAGCATCATTTGTGGAGGGGTGTGTTTAGTGTTGCCATGCTTACTTTTTAAAGGGGTTTGATTTGCTTTCTCTTTCAAAGCCCTTAGCTGTAACAATGCATTGATGTACTTCAAAGATGGCTTGTTACAGATGCTGGCATCTGCAAAGACGTCTTGAAACGCTGTCAGTTGTAGAGGTGATCATTCCCATAGCAAGCATTTTAGTCACAGAGTAACATGGTGATGTTGCTGTTTTACCACATCATGCGATATTCTGACCAGCAAGCACAAACACACGCAATGTTTGGACCCGTAAACACTGGATGAATACATTAGTATTATATGTTATGAAAGAAAGTGAATACGGGATACAGACAGCAGATTATTGGACCATTCCCCTTTCAATCTAATGGAGAGTTCTCAGTCCGATTTGATTCTCATCTGTAATGTTCAAATGTTTGCTTTTTGATAAGGAACCTTATAATTAATTATATATGAATATGTCCTTGTTAAAGCCCCTGTAAATTCTCACATATTAAGCATTGTTCTATAAAATAAAATAAAATTTCTTGACTAACAAAGTTAAAGTTTGTAAAAACTTTTAACAGTCTTTTAACCAAGTTTTAATAGTCAAATTCTCAATTGACCTGCTTCAAAGTGACTGTGTGGGTGTGTTTTAAACAGGTTTGATTGAAGAGCTGAGCTTAAGCAAAAAAAACACAACTTTCAACAGGTTTTGATTCAAATATTGCTCCACCCTCATTGGTGCATGAAAATATGTGACATGACCCTTTCTACTTCAAACCAGTGGGAAGAGTACAGAAAAAATAAAAATAAAGAAATCCCTAATGTGAAATACTCAAAACAGTTCTTGCTTTGGCAGAACATGTTGTGGTTCTGTAGGATCCATCACTAATAGTAAAAAGATGTTTTCATGGTCTTTACTCTGCTTTTTAAAAACTCGCTTTATGACTGTCCGTTTTTCATAGGACGTTAATTAATGCGCCTTGTTAGTTAGGTTGAATACATTGTACTGCTGCTTTGTTTAATTTCTATTAACTGTAAATTATTTTTTGTTTTGTTTTTAGGTAAAGGAAAACAGACAGATATGAAACTGGAACCACGTCCCAGAATGCCAATCAGGAGAAATTTGTCTGCGTCACTGCCACCGCAAAGCCCCCAGACCGTTGCCACGGCCCAAGTGTTTGAGGAGAGCATGTTCCCACTCCAGTGCACACCAGAACCTTCACAAAAAACTGTTAGGGCCCTGCCACAGAACTCCGCCGGCGCCATGGATCCCAACATGACCTTTGAAGTTCTGGAGAATGATGAACAAACTGCAAGTAATGCAACCATTATAATTAGCCGTGGTAGTCCCTGTCGAGCATCAACGTCAATGGACTTCTCGGATCCCAGTCGACTACTCCATTCTCCCAAGGCCAATGAGGGGAACCAAATTCCTTCTAAAAAGTGAGAAAATATCCCAATCTTTTCAGACATTTTCTTTTCATTTGAGGATGTTTAACAGTGTATATGGTTATTTGGATACACTTCACATGACTTCAGAAGATATTTTCTCTCTTCTGGAAGTCAATTACATTAACATAACAAATCAATTTGCAGGCTGGCTTGTAATGTGGACTACTGTTCTCTTGACTCTACATATGGTCCATATTGTCCAGCCTTTTAACACATTTACTTAGTCGTAAACAAATGCATCAATACACCCACATACCGCCTCCTGTGGTCCCTCCACAATAGCTGCAATAGTGTTCACTTCTCTCCCCATAAACAGCAAAAATCGTAAGAAAATGTAGGAAACACTCCTCTTCATGGGAACTGAGAAACTTACAAAAGAAATGTAAATACTGCTCAAACAGCAGAAACCAAAACGGAACATCACCATCTAACTGTGGAAATGAATTTGTATAAATCAAGTTCAGAGGGAAATATGCAGCAGCTGTCATGATGTATCAAAGCCATTTGTCACACTTGCTTGCCTCCTGTTCATCAAACAATTTATCTGAACATGCTTTTATCAGCAATGGAGTGATAGCCAGGGAGCATTTTTCAAGCAGAACTTTACCAGTTAGCATGATTACAATGAACCTCTATGATATACGGAGCAGTTAATTGGCACCAAAAATTCCCATTTCCCACAGAACATATGCCACTAATTGTGTCTAAATTCTGAGCCATTGTTCCTAACATTAATTGCAATCTGATCTCACACATATATCTTTGTATTTCTCCGTTTTTCTTCTTTACTTCTTATCCTTTTCTCTGGGCTGAAGTCCCAATCACCTGGTTGCTCTAATATTGTCTGGACAAGCCATCGATTGGCCAATCAGTGGGCAATAGCCTAACAGGCTATTGCCCACTGATTGGCCAGGCAAGAGAATGAGAGACACATGTTTGAGTGGCAGTTCTCAAGATTTCTGTCCTGGTTGATTTCTGGATTGTGCTTTAGCAGTTTATGGATATTTGTTGCTGATACATGAGCTACCAGTTTTTAGAATTGTGTGCATAGTTTAAAAATGTCATATGTAATGGAGCAAAAACTATAACATAATATTTGTTCAGGGTATGTTGCCACAGACACCCAGTTTGTAAGACTGCTAATATCCTAATACTTTCATCAGTTGGCCATAGGGTCAATTACCATTGTTAGTAATTTAACAGGCATTTATTTAAATGAAAACCCTCCAGATTACATCTTTAACTGTGGGGAAATGTCTATTTTTAAGGTTTTAACAATAATATTAAGCATAAATAATGCATGTCATTAACTTTATTGTTGAGTTTAAAATATCAGGAACATCCCCACTTCTTTTTCTTGGTGTTTCTAAAGAAATTGGTACAGATTACTGAAAAATACCCCTTATTACACCCATGCTTATCTTATGACTTAACTTAAAAAAAGAAGCATGATAATTCAAAGTCTGTTGAGTGTTAATGCCTTTTTAAACCCGGAAAGTTTTTGTTCCACAAATTATGAATTAAACATTACTCCCCGAAAGCATAAATTATCAAATTGTTAGTTGCAATAAACAGAAAATTCAATTAAGAAAAAAATCTTTATAAAAACAGAAAAAATGGGTTCAGAGAGAACGAGCAGTTCCATAAAATGTTTAAAATCAATATGAAACATGCCCCCTTGGCTGCAGACTGAAAGTTTAATAGCAATTGAAGAATTATGTGTCAAAGACGCTTAGTGTGGATGGCAACTAAACCATTCAGAAGTGATAAATCCCCCAAACCTTATTCAAAACAAGACAAAGACTAGAGCGCAAACAGTATACGAATTCTCACCAGCAGCAAGTTTCCAGACTGGAACATTGGGCCAAGAGGCTTAAGTCCGCTAAGAAAGGGCAAACAGAATAGGAAACATTTCCAGCCATAGCATCAGACCGGGTTTGTGTCAGTGAAATAATGCTCCAAGCCGATGAGCTCCCACATTAATCGTGTATTGTATTTGTTATTAACAAACCTAAAAATCTAAATGCATCACCTCGATCAAGGAAATAGGAATTGCTTGGCAACATTTGTGCGACCCCGCAATCATACTATACAACAAGGAGTTGTACTGAAGATCGGGGCTAATCCAGACTTTATGAGAGCTCTTAGCACCTGCTTAGCACCTGGCTACTGAGTTGTCCTGCAACAGACAGGTCGGATCTCAAAGGGAAACTATTCCATTTAGCTAGCAAGAAAAAGCATTACCTTTTGTAAAAATATTTGTTGGGACAGTGCTAACTGTGTGAGCGATGAAGGCAACTTTAGGAAACTTTGTGCATTAGTTCTGCTCTGGCAACAATTCATAAGGGATTTCTGGAACTGCAAGGCGGGTGAGTGGGAGTTCTCTGGGCAGGGTTTATGCGAGGTTTAGGAGACGGGGACACCAGAGGGAGAAAACGTTTTCCATTCATTCTCATTTATTTGGTAACCGCCTCTTTCAAGACAAGTAAAAGCTTAAAAATGTACGAGTGGGATATTTACTTAATGACATGTTTTCTAAACTTGTTTTAACCACAAACCATATTTCAGGTGTATAACCCAAAAAAAACATTGTACTGTATATCAGACAAGGGAGCCGGAAGTGCAAAAATGCAAACTCATTTCCAGGTTTTAGGACTCCTGCATGTGCATTGAAACAAAGCATCAAATGTCAAAACTTAAGATCTCTATAAGTTATAAGCTATTTTGATTTTGAATACAAAGGGAAAGGTTCCTTATGTAAAGATGTCATTGTAACGTGAACCTCTGCTCTGTAGACAACAGTTGTCTTTACAAGAATTGAGACGAGCCAACCCGACCTACATGGCCTTGACGTCTGCTGCGCAAGGAAAGCGTAAAATGAACTGGTAATGTGCCTCTGCCTTTTTCCTCTTATGTTCACGTAAATCATCTTATTTTATACCAGCAGTGGATCAAACACTGCTTTGGTATATTTGTAATTGCTCGCAGCCGGACTAAAGTTGGTCAAACTGTCAGCAAAATAACAAAATACATAGGCAGTTCTGAGTATTATGATGAAATCCAGTTATTAATGTGATTGATACATTTCCCCTGTGCCAGCATCCAAGAAGAGTTAGCACAGAGTGTCTCTGCACCCAAGCGCATAAAGAAGGACCCCTCAGTCACCCGCAGACCACTCAGAGTGCAACGCTTTGCTGGTAAGTGACAGCACAGAAAAACACAGTGAAAGGAAACTGACTGGATATTTTGCAATATAAAATAATTTTCATCTGAACATACCAGAATGTGATTATTATTTTTTCCACTCTGGTCAGTTGCAACGAGAAATATTTTGTCTCTCACGACTCCAAACTGTTTCTGTGTTATGTTTGAAAAAGAGTTTTTGTATTTCTTCACAATATGTAGTTGTGTTCATTCTTGCTACTATTCCTTATTTACTTGTCTGTGCCCAGGTTCAGAGGAGAACAAGCCTCGAAGAGTTGTAAGGAGCGTTTCTGAAGGGAATCTTCTTGAACCTCAGAAATCGAAGTCCTTCTTTTATAAAACGTCTCAGCAGTTAAAACGAGTGGCCAAACGAATGTAAAGCAACATTGTGTTTGAATCGCACCATTTTGACATTTTCACTCTCATCCCTTTTCAAACCGTATTCATCTTGTCAAAAATATTTTCTCAAAACCTAAAATAGTGTTCCATTGTGTAGGTTTCTCCACTAGAAATGAAAATGTAATACAAGTTGCACTATTTAGTTTTTGTCTTCGATTTAGACTCGCACTGCTGTGGAATTTTACTTGACTTGTAAATAAACATTGTATAGACATCTGTATAGATTATTGTTTCAAGATATTTTTTGCTAATTTCTAACCCTTCCTTTAGATTTGAATATATATATATCTTATTAAAACACCCATTTTCACACTAACAGCGAGAATGAAAACATGTACTGTGGATGTTCTGTGTTTTACCTACGTTATGTATTTTTAAATATTACTACTACTTATACGTTACTTCAAGTTAAATGGACGACTGGCTGCAAAGAAACTGAAACCGCTCTACTCTGAGCAGTCTGTATTTTTTTATCCTTTACAGTTAGTGATATGGGGTTATAGATATTTCCTAATAAAAGTGCTTGTAACAGAATCTGTGGCTGTTTTTCAATCAGTAAATCCCTTTCCAAAATGTAATATCTGCTTTTTTTTATGCTATTGATGTTGAGTCTGACTGGGGTTTTCAATGAAGTTTGGGTTACAAGATGTTCCGACGATAAATAAGTGACGTAGGCCAGGCTCAGAGGAGGTGAAAAATACAATGGCAAGAAAAAATTAACTGACCTGGGAATGACTCACAGCATAACTCCCAAAGATAACTTTCTTATTGTCTTCCTATTGTAAAAGCAACTGTTTCAGATGCCTTTAGGAAACAAAGTAAATCTCAAGTGTAGTGCTTGATATGCTATTTGTCTCCACCAAGGCCTCATGGGGGCCTCAGGATGATGAGTGTATTTCACCATTAAACACAGTACAGACTACATTCGGTCTTGAAAGAGACCACTAATTCAAACACCGATGTCCAAAAGATTCACAATTTTGAAATAAACAAATGTCTGCAGTTGCTGGGACACACATGGTAAGATGGGGAAGTAGCTCAGTTAATATAAAGGAACAAAATTCTTTGAATGAAAAATATACTATACCTGCATATTTACCGGTATGTTAGGAGGAAAATTTACTCACAAACCATTACAAATTGGTGTAAGGCTACGATAGGCCAGAAGTCTACATGCACCTCCCACAAACCTGAGCCAATTGTAACGCATAAAGCCACGTCTTGTGATAGAGCATAAAATTGAATTGGCAAGCGAGCAGAGAAGTCAAAATAGTTAAAAGTACTGGATAAATCTTTGAAATAGTTGCCTCAGAGTAACGAAAAATATTGTAATGGTTAGCGACTGATAAAATGACCCAAAAGTACTTGATAAACTGTCGTAAAAAGTAATGGATGGATGCAATAAACTGTATAGATAGTAAACCAGCTAAAAGTAATTAATCAATGATTGAAATTGTTAGCTAAGAATAACGATCGGCTCAAACTAATGGATAAAGGATTGAAATAAGAAGCTGAAAAGAAGTGAACTTAGCTAAAAGTAAAGTAACTATAAATAAAGGAAAACATAGCCTATTGTAATGTCCCAATTCAATTGTAAGAAAAAATGTAACGTTTATCCATTTCTGGGCTGTATCATATTCAGAGTTAAATGACATCCAGTTTAAATAAGTGTAAAATACTTGAGCTCATCTGATGGCTGTGGGGGAAAAAGGTTGGGAACCACTGCTAAATCCATCTTTTGAAATGTATTTCAAAGATATATTTAGGCTTTCCTGTGGTGCATTTTTAGCCTGATCAAATGTGAAGAATTGCCATGAACGAGCTTTTATTAGAATTATATACTAAAAACAAACGTCAAAAAATGCCTCCAGGATCTCTGATGAGGGTGGGACCTCATTGCTCTGTCTGGAGAGAACTAGACTTGTCACTTTCAATTCAGTCTTGCAACTTTCAGTGGCACAGCATTCAGTGTGATCTTTATTTTTAGCTCAGCAGCTCAATGCATATATCAGCACTGTACTGCGCAAGCACTGACACCCTCTCATGCTCTCATTCACAAGAATTTCCTCGTGTGTGTGTGTGTGTGAGAGAGAGAGAGAGAGAGAGAGAGGGAGAGAGAGAGAGTGTGCGCACACAGGGAGGCAGGTCTTGGCTAAAGTTTATTAACTTTCTCTGAGCCAATGGGGCTCCTTGTGCGTTTTTCCCGCTGACCAATGGAACAGATTGAGAGGTTGGAGGTGGGTGTTGCTTAGCAACTGCAGGTAGAATCTCAGATCATGTCGGACCCATTGTTTTATCTTGCCTCCCTGAGAGACATTACATGGTATGTGTTGTGATTTGTTAGTAAAAAAACACCTCTGAAAATGCGTCACAAAGTTGTTAACTCTATTTTTGTATGGTTAAACAAAGATCACGTTGACTTAAATGTCATTTCACCCTCACGTCAGAGCACTTTTAATTGATCCTCATTGTGTTATTACATGTATCGGTCTTATTTCCGTTGCCAAGTCACATACAATTGAAGTTTTATTTTTATTTTTTCATTCGTCGCTTCTAATTCTGTAGATAATATCCTTTTATTGGACTTCATGTGGAGTCAGAGAAGAGGACACAAAAGATGAGGCTGCTGAAAACAAAGATCCTACACAGAGAGGACAATCAGTGTTTGCGTTTGAAGCCTTATTTAACCTGCCACACCTGCAGATACCACCACACTAACACACACAAAGCACTGGTGCAATTATGTTGGACTCTTATAATATAAAGAAACCTTGAGTGTGTTGGTGAATCCAGTGTTTGACAAGAGCCTTTGTGTTTGTGCTTGGCCATGGAGAGATTACCACATACACATTCAAGCATTTGATCCCTCCTTACAATGACTCCCACAAGGCAGCACATCGCAGCTGTGAACTTTTTGTTCCTCGTCGACTTAGATGCCCCGACATCAATATGTCTCAGGGGAATAACTCGTGGAGAGCTGACCATCAACACTGTCTGCCCCCTTCCCACTAAACGTGTCTCTTGTTGACTTTTGTTTTACCTCTTCGCCTAACATTGTACGTCAGTTTACTCTGTCTCATGTTGATGTGAGCACGCTGAAATGTGAGGATTAATATTTCAAATAGTGCTTAAAATACTCGTCAGGAGCAGCCTTGGTATTTATTTATGTCAGCCTCCTCTGCTCATCTTTTTTGGGGGACACTGATGTATTTGTGAATACTTCAATTGAACAAGAAAAGAAGACAAAAAAAGAAGATTCAAAAGAAAACAATATTGCAAATGTTAAATGTATTTCAATTTTCAGTCGTAAAATACAGCACCATAAGCGAAGCACAAGAGTCGCTTGTGCTCATCGTCCTGTGCCGTGATGCTTGATGCAAATATTTAAATGCGGGTTATGGAAATTCCTGGTATGCACCCTGGATTTGGCATGTAAAGCAGGGCCAAGAGGATTGTTGTTTACACACCATGTACATTTTGTGCCCAGTACATCCGACAGTGGGAGGCAACGTAATCGGCGTATAGGTACAAAAATACAAATTAAGTGTGTTGTCCATAAAAGTGGATCACATTTTGGGGAGATACTTGAACTCAAAAGAAGGTCAGACAAAGTGATTCTGGATAAGGTAAGCCTTGATAACTTACACCTTTACAGATATTTAAACTTGTGTTGAAACAATAACGTGATTCATCGATTAGTCAGTCATCAAGAAATCTTTGAAGTTGGTTGTTGTTTTGTTGACTTTAAAAACAAAATGAGGCGATCTGAGACAACAAACATCTGTCCTATATATATATATATATATATATATATATATGTATATATATACATACATCTAATATGTATACTGTCTGTCAACAAACCGGGTGTTTATTATTCTCAGTCAAATGTAACCAAACAGATTTCTATCTGTATACCTGTATTTTAAGTTACATGTTGGTTTAATATCCTCGCTGTTTTGTTTGCCGTTAAAATCTCCCTCTGCGTTTAACTCAGACAAACAAATGTTGTGAGGAAACACTGTGGCAGCGAATACCTGGCTCCCCTTATCAATACAAGGCTGACTGATGACAGGACCTTGTGCAGTGGTTATAGCGGGGGGTGGGGGAGATTTACAGTTTCCTTTACCAGGTAATGTCTCCTGTTGTGAAACATTGTGACAGAAAATCAGTACAGCTGTGATGGCTCAGCAGTGTTCTTTGCCCCGCTACATTCTCCAAAGCCCACCTCAAATGTACTGTATGTAGCCTGTGGATGACTCATCCTCAAGACAATGAGCTGTACGATGCAGGTACCCTTGCAAATAAACATTTCAAGATTTGCAGAGTCTGAAGTACTTTGCTGACTTTCAGTTTGAACCCACAGACTGCAAATACAAACTCTGACAAACCAATTCAGTTGTATTCTGCCTGTGAGGAAACACGGTGTAAAATATCCCCATGTGTCCCTTCTGTGTTACACATGTAATGACTATGTCGCTAAAGACACACAGCAATGAGACATCAGTTAAAGCGCCACAATGTTTAGTCATTTTGTTTATTGAAACACCAAATTTGTCATCATTGCAGCAATTGCCATGGAGACAGGGTTAAGTCCCAAACCTACTGGTATTTTACAATGCATGAGTGTGTGCTCATTACCCTTTACCGCAACTTCCAGGAAACACTGCACATTGAGTGGATGGGTGACTCCACCCCCTTAGGGTGCGTTAGGGAATATGCAGACATTTAAATTATATTTGTTTCCCATCAGCCTCTCGCACCCATTCCCTTCAAATGCCCCGCAAAGCTTCCCTCGTTCCTCATTCAGTTTGTCGCATCCTGTCCTTCTGTCGTCTGTGCTTGTGCTGTTTATATCCTAAACTTTGCCACTAATGGGGTGAGGGTTATCCACCCGATGACGACATATGTCTAAATTTATTTGATTTAAATTAGACTTTATTAATCCCTATAATCCCCGTGCTGCGGGCTCAATGGGGACAAACCCTGTTTTTGCGACCAGGGCAACACATTGTAGGAATACTACCCCTCTGATGCCCAGCGTGCATGTCTTGAGGGGGAAATAATAGAAGTAGAGCATTTGCTTTTGGCTCATTATAACAAAGGTAGGTCCATATCTCTTTGACCCCCTTTACACCTTGCACTAAAATGTGTCTCCTACTCAGATTGTATCTAAACGTGATTTAACCTGATTACATTTACACCTGGTATCAATATGTTCCTCCCGTGTCCTCATTGAGATCCGATTGCTCCAGGTCAGACAACTGGACATCGCGTGACGTATTTTAATCCACATAGTTGTTGTGTGTGAATTGAAAAAGCATTGCATTGTCTTCAACGCATCCCTGACTACACCTGGAGGGGGTTTGGCTCTTTGGATCATAATCCGTCCCAAACACATTCAGACCTGTACTGTATATTTACAGTATGTGGACCACATTGCAATAGGATACGATTACAATCTGATCAGCCAATAATAATTTTAATGCAAGATGTAGAAACCAAAGGGTGAATAGAAGTTGTCAGACCATTTCATTTTAATACTTTGAGAGGCTTTAAGTGGTAACACATTTTCAAAAAGCAAATGGGGAAAAAATAAGTTGGTAGTTGGGAAAATATGAGGGGAAAAAAGTCAGATTTATCTTGAAACAGGTTGTCTTAGTGAGGATCTACTTTCTGTGGGGCAACTGTGCTGAACATGACGCTACTATGCTGCCCACTAAGTGAAACATGTAAATCTCTCACGAAAGGCGGTGTGTGCGCTGGGGTGTGGCAAAGTTAGTGTGTCAGTAGTGAGGACGTGCACCTGCACGGGAAAGTGTAAGCACAACACAGCACCTTAGGCCGTGAACAGGGGCGTTTCTAGGATCGAAAGAAAGGGGGGGCTTAGCCCCAAGGGAACTGGCATGTTTGCGCGTCAATTTTTTTCAGGGCCCATTTGGGGCCGCGGATATTACATTACATTTCATTTAGCTGACACTTTTATCCAAAGTGACTTACAATAAGTGCAATTCAACCATGAGTACAAACTCAGAACAACAATAATCAAGAAAGTACAATTTCTTCAATAAAGTTAAACCGCAAAGTGCTATCAGTAAGAGACATTTACGTGCTACTAAAGTGCTACTTCCTTATTCAAGGTGTAGTCGAAAAATATGTGTTTTTAGTTTGCGACGGAACATGTAAAGACTTCCTGCTGTCCTGATGTCAATAGGGAGCTCATTCCACCATTGAGGAGCCAGGACAGCAAACAGTCTTAAATTGAGTGTTTAGCACGCAGTGACGGAGCTACAAGCCGAGTGGCAGAAGCGGAGCAAACGAGCTGGGGTGTACGGTTTTACCATGTCCTGGATGTAGACTGGACCCGATCTGGTCGTAGCACGGTATGAACTTTTCTCAAATAACGAGAGAGAAATACTTTTCCTGCTTGTAAAGGAAAGACGGATGAACTAGCTTTCATATCCAATGGATGGAGAATGGACCGGACAGGGTCAACTTTTGAGTTGTTTACTTGAAACAGCTTCTTCCCACTGGCCGTCACTCTGATGAACAGTTAAACAGACTCTTCATCTGCACTATCTGCACTTTTTTGTTGTTTTACTACTGTCTTTAATGTCCTTTTTATATTTTTATATTTATCTTGTATATTGTGTGTGGAAAAAAGTACGAGAGCCAGTGAAACCGGAGTCAAATTCCATGTATGTGAAAATGTACATGGCCATTAAAGCTGATTCTGATTCTGATTGTTTTATTTTGAGCAGAAGGGAATAAGATTTTGATCAACATTTACATCTATTTTGTTGTCTGTGTAGTTTTTACATACCAGTGATATTTTATGCTCATTTGGACACTATCACTGAGATAAAGATGAACTAGTTCAGTGTCAAATATACCATTCAATAGAGAAAAAAACACATTTCATCTTAATTATCAAATGATAAATATTGTATGATGGTACTCCTTGGTATAGTTTACTTTGAGCTAAACTCAAAGGTATAATCCTGCTGTGGTTGATGAGAGACGTTATTTGGCAGAGTGAGAAAGCCAGCGCAGCAGCCTCCCCAAGGTCCTAGTGCCCGATAGGTAAGTAGGCTATTGGATTGTAATTTGAAGGGGAGAAAACATACACAAACCAGAACACACGCACATATGTAGCATTTTAGAGTTATAAATAACTTGCCCATGTGAGAAACAATAGTTTAATTGAATGACATCACCAAAATAAAAATAAATAGATTTTTTCTTTTCAAGCCAAATTATTTAGGGGGGCTGAAGAATGTGCTTCAGCCCCCCTAAAACGGGCCTAACGACGCCCCTGGCCGTGAACATCCTTTTTATTCTCCAATTTAACAACTTTCTATTCACACATTCTGTCCAGTTTCAAATAAAGATGGAGCCACCACACATCCACGTTACGCTCACGCAGGTGCTTTCACTTACTTTTCCTCATTCGACCTCCCCTCAGGACTGTGTGTGTGTGAAGAGGCTGTGCTTGATTTACATGTGCGTCACTTTCCTGTTAGTTTTGTTGTCCCTGTTCGGGTACTGACCCTATTAGTACGTCCAAATAGTTCGGTCACCTCAGGTGATGAGAAAAGGTTAAATTAGTATTTTCCCCTATGAACATGTAAATGTTTTCTTTTTCACAATCCTCTTTGTTTCTCAACAAAGAGACATGTCTCAAACGTGTATGTTATTGCCTTCAGTTTGAAGTATTTCATCAGCATTTCTGAGAAATCCTGTTTTCTCTGTCGGTTCACAACGACTGATGGCTCTAAATGTTACGACACCTGCGGAATACGAAATGTCTGAATGTAAATTATCTGCATGTTCCATTTTGATCAAACGTAAAAACAGTTTGATACCTTCGTGCAGAGTCCGGCTTACTGTTTCCATCTTTGAGTTAACTAACCAGCTTTGGCTGTAAACGTACACATGTTTCATGAAAGAGCCCCAATAGAGGCCCCGTTCCAATCCACACAGCAAAGACCTGCCCCAACAGAGAAAGTTTAAGTGGCTAACATTAACTACACAATACATCAAACTAATTAGACCCCAAATGCGATGCTAGCGCTAGCCGTTGAGGCTATAGTGACCAACATATGGGTGATATCAAGTCATATATTGTCCTTTATCTGTTGAGGTAGTCATTGCAGCCAACTGGAGGTATGACATTTCATTGGTCAAATATTGATTTCCGTAGACAGACATCCACTGAAATTGAGGTCCATCCAAATATGTTTTCCCCTGCACAAATATGGGGATCTGCACGCATTCATAAGAACCCATGAAATCAGTTTTTGTCATGACAACTTGGCCGTAGCTAAACCTGTGAAAAACACGCCAGGGATGTAAAATCTTATATTTGATTAATTCATGTCATTATTTATTTATTTATATGTATTATCTATTTAATTTCCGTGCTTTAGGCATTTACCTTCACGGTGGTAGAGTGTATAGGTTTTTATAAAGAAATGATTTAGTGACAATTACACTGCTGAAAGCTTAAAGCAATTGATAACACCTTTGTGTGACATTATACCCTTAATGACACTTAATGACAACAGTCAAAAACCTTCGAGAAGTTGAGTCAATGATCTTGTCAGCTCTCATAATAAAAAGTGTTACCATGGATATTATAGTAGCTATGTGGGCTGGATTTCAGCAGATAGAGCTTAATTACATTTTCTCCTACCACCATAGCCTCTTTTTTTTTTTTAAACCTGCACAAAAAATTGCCCCTGCTTTGTAGAGATGCAAAACGTTCCACCAGCCTTCTCAGAGTGTGTGAACTTTAAGAAATCAGGCGGCAGAATGTGCAACCAACCACATTTTTCATATCTCCTCCCACCTTTGGTGCGTTCCTCCCTCAAATGAATGTGGGAGGAAGGGAGGCGGACACGCAGAGGGTTTCTCCGTCAGATGACAGGTAGCTGCACTTCCGGGCCGAAGCGGCTGTTTGATAAATAACACACGTGGCTCCGGGTGCAGAATGCGTCTCAAAGACTCAAAATGTGACCCTCAGTCTTTGTCTCTTTGACACACATACTGTACACACCCACACACACACAAACACACACACACACACACACACACACACACACACACACACACACACACACACACACACACACACACACACACACACACACACACACACCCCTTTCTTACTGTACATACAAGCACCAAAACTAGGTGTCCCTTTCTCTCTCCCTCTACAATGATTAAAAAACAATACCCAGTTTATAAGTGCAAGTTAGTCAGACACCCACACTCATTTGCAGTGAAGGGCAAATGACCCTGGTGATGAGTCATTGCATTCACTCAGAGACTTGCTTTATTCAACACCCTGAAATCTCTTATGGCAGAGCGAAGCGCTGGTTCTCGTCATTGTGCCTCTGTGATGGCTCAGGTGTGCCGTGATATTTTTCTGAAATGTAAAAAAAAAATGAAGAAAAGTGAAGCAAAAATAGCTCATGAAAATCCAATGAAATCATACTATGATTTCCCAGCCACACATACATTACAATTAAACAATTACTCTGTGCTGTGATCATACTGGGCCTTATGTAACATGTACTGCCAATCAATAATTAGGTGTTCCTTAGAAATAAGCTTCTTGGTTTACCGTGGCGTTATAGTGAAAACAATCAAGACTGCTAGGAAGAATAAATGTGCTCTGTAATGTGACTAAACGTTACTATTTGATTAATAATGTTCACAATGGCAGCTGTATTTTATTCATTGAGATTTTCATTGCATGTAGTAAAAGTGAAATTGTGAACACTACTGAATTTATTTTGCTCAACCAGGAGTCCTCAGTAGATAAATTAAATGTATCAATGGTCAGATTTATAAATCACACATTGTCTCAATGAACACTTGAATGGCACATGCAATGATTTACAAACGCTTTCCTCGCGACCTCTTAAAATGAAGCACGTCTACTTTTGACTAAGTCCCTAAGTTATAGACACTATAGACAGGAGGTACAACATCTGGCTGAGTGGTGCTCAGACAACAACCTGGTCCTGAACACCACCAAGACCAAGGAAGTCATCGTGGACTTCAGGAGATCCAAGAGGACCACACCCTCTCCACTCTACATAAGTGGGGAAGAGGTGGCGAGGGTGGACAACATCAAATTCCTGGGACTCCACATTACCAAGGATCTCACTTGGTCCCTGAACACTTCACACCTGGTGAAGAAAGCCCAGCAGAGGCTCTTCTTTCTGAGGAAGCTAAAGCAAGCTGGCCTGCCCGCTGAGCTCCTGGTTAACTTCTACAGAAGTGTGATAGAGAGCATCCTCTGCCAGTGCTTTACTGTGTGGTACTCCAGCTGCACAGCAGAAAACAGGAGGGACCTGGCCCGGGTGGTTAGAACAGCACAGAGGATTGTGGGAGTTTCCCTCCCTGACCTGGACACTGTATATGCTGGCCGCCTCCAGAAGAAAGCCAGCAACATCTACAAGGACATCACACACCCGTGTCACTCTCTGTTTGTTCCACTGCCATCAGGGAGAAGATTCAGGACTATTAAAACTCGGACTAACAGGCTGAGGAACAGCTTTTTCCCCAGAGCGGTTTCCTCCATCACCCCCACACCCACCACCCCACCCAGCTCACACCGGACAGTGCTGCGGGGGGACACAAATAGACAATAACACTGTTAAGCCATTGATGCCCATGTTTTATGTTTTATTTATTTTTAAATGTATTGTTCTGTCTAAATGTTTTTTATACATGTTTTTTACATGTTTTTACCTGGTACTGCTGTACTGACTGATGAGTCGCCAACTTAATTTCGTTGTGTTTTACAGTGACAATAAACTCCCTTACCTTACCTTACCTTACCTTACCTTACCTAAGTTGTCGATGTTTCCACCAAAGAGTAAGGTTAGCGAAAAGTCTGAAAAACGCAAAGGGTTTTGTAGCAGAACAAGTTTCTTGTTCATCATCTCGAGACCACTCCAATTTTTTTTGTGACTCCTTCGAGGCGTCTTGACCCACAGGTTGTGAACCACTGACACAGGTCATATCGTAACAGTTTTTGGTAGATACTGCAAATTGTGTTTTTTACTTCACTTTTTGTAAACCTTTCTCAAGCAAAAACACTCAAAATAAACTTAATTGGGACATTTATACAACCGCAATAATGCATACATTAGAATATTTTAATTGGAGCTGAAATTATTAGTCCGAAATTAACTGCTTGTAACCTCTAAATGCGAATTTCACAAGCCAGAATGAGAAAATAATCAGCAGATTAATTGATAATGGGAAAAAATGTTAGTTGCATCCCTGATTAAAATAGCTAAATAATGTGTTTTTATATTTACAAGATTTCACAACGCAAAACATTTTATGTATGTTCAGTGTTTTTAGTTTGCACTAAACTAACCGTGTGTGTGTGTGTGTGTGTGTGTGTGTGTGTGTGTGTGTGTGTGTGTGTGTGTGTGTGTGTGTGTGCGCGCGCGCGCGCAATTGTGAGTCGTGTGCGGGGCGGTTAGATTACTTTTCTTCTTCTCTACTTCTTCTTCTCTACTTTTTTTTGGTCCAGTCTGTCTGACCACAGTTTGCACAAGACTCTTTACTTAAAAAACCTGAATGAACCTGAGACTCATTTTTGGGCATTAGGCCTGAGGGCTGCAAGTGTTATCTGGCTGCATCAAGTTTACTTTGTTTAAGAAAAGAAAGAATAGTGGAGTGTATGGGGGAGGGAGTGTAACGGGAGTCTTTAACAGGGAGTAAAAGGGACTGAAAGGATTTTGATCCAGTGATATTATATATCTGTCCTGGTCAGGGCAGACAAAAGCACACAGCAAACCACCAGAGAGAGAGCAAAGCATGTCATCTGAATAGTATGTCTTCTTTGCAGTGTTGTACATCCAAAGGCTTTGTGTGCCTGAATTTGGCTGGTAGAAGGCACAAAGGAGGCAGTTTGTTCGCCCCTGACAAGTGTGCTTTTATTTGCGGCGGCCCTTTGATGTATAGAGAAACTTTGGCTGGGATATCCCTCGCAGACAAATGCACGAGAAATCCCACTCCTTTGTATTATCCTTAACAATTCCCTCACCATTCACTGCAAAGCTTTTATGCCCTTTAAGACCTGTATTTTAAACTTTGTGCCTACTGTCTGTCTGTCAACTGTAATGGGGAATCTTGTTGGGGAGTGGGGCGGTTGAAGGGGAGTTGGGGGCATGCAGTTCAGATATGAAAAAACATCACCTGACCAACCATGTCGCGCTGTTTATCAAGAAGGTTTGGCGTTTATAACAGATGGTAAAGAGGTGTAAAAATATGAAAACATATTGTCAAAACAATCTCCTCTGGAGCTTTTAAGCATATCACAAAATCTTCTTCAGCATGTGGGACTTTGCTCACAATTGTAAAGGAATTGTGGATGTTTAGATTTCAATTTTGCTGAGTAATTTAAAGGAACAGTTAGACTAAAATGTACTTATTATTTAATTTTTTGAATTAAAAAAGCTTGTCATGGCTCACTGGTGGACAAACAAAGCAACGCTGACACCTCCTAATTGCCTCAAACAAATCTTCTGCATTTCTGTACTGCAATTTCTTGTTAATCATTCGCTGACAAATACTCAGTATGCTTATATCATCCCAGCCAATATCGGTCTTGCTCTATTTCAAACTGGTACTGAATTAGGAATTTCTGGGGATTTTTCATCTTTTCCAATTGTGTCAGGAACTGAAATAGAAATTGGGCTGTATCTTGATTATTGTGTGTACATTTTACCAAAATAATATACAGCGAGGTGCATCTGTATTTCAAAAGTAAATCACATAATGTAAACCAAAATAATAAATAATTGGGAGTTGAGTTTACAATCTCACCAAAAGGTTCATTTGGTAGCAGTCTTGGTGCTTTCAAATTTCTATATGCCAAACTTTATCTGACGATGAAGATCATGTGATATGACCGAAAGCTCGAGAACAGCTACATACTTGACTCAACTGTGTTGAGATTGTTGCCTTGACGGCTGTTTCCATAGTCCAGAATGCGATTTGCGGTTTAAGTAGGTGTTACACGACAATTTTCCAGTTTGTTTGAGTGTAAGTCCAAACACTTTATTAAAACCAGTATATTAACCGGCAAAGGAAAAAGAAAGTTCATACACTCACACCTGGGAGCAGACCAGTATACTGCCACGGTCTGACACTGTTGTTACTGAACAGTTGGGACTTCAGTGACTCTGTGCTGCAGCACTTTGACAGTTGCTGTTGAGGCAGAGCACAGTGTTACTTCCGTACGCCGCTTTCCTCAGTCAGTCCGGGGATTTCAACCGCTAGCCTCCAAGTCACGAGCCTCCACCTCCTCTGCAGCCTGCTGCTACTGTCTTTTATAGCAGACGACCAGTGGAAGAGCCCAAACTCTTGACCCGTCCATTCCTGGGCGCCCACAAGTGCTTAAGCACATAAAGATTACATTCATCACAGCAGCATTTTAGTACGGGGGTCCAAAAATAGAGCTTTTACATAAAAGGAACCCTGTTTTGTTTTAAAGCCTGATCACTGCTGATGTTTGGGTTGCTAACCTTGTCGGAATGTGTGCTTTAAGTTGGCTTGCACTGGGTTTTACAGTGAGGTATTCACAATGATTAGATAAGATAAGATAAGATATGCTTTATTGTCCCGCAGGGAAATTTGTCTTGGGCTCCAAGCTGTTAAAATCACCACACTCTTGGTATTTTACTTACTTTTTAATCATTCTTTTATTACATTACGGTGTGTCTGACTTCTCGACGGCATTGTGGCGGGAAAACAGGACTATTAATGATTAGAGTCACCGTATGAATCTGAACCATCACACTCCAAATGCAGACAGACTTAAATGTTATTGTTTCTCCTTTCCTCGTAGAGTTCAGCAGAAAAACTTGGAAGGAGAGACAATCATGAAATGTAAACGTCTCTGTCGACGTGTCTTACATGTATGTGCTGCGTTGAAGGTCAGTGCCTCTCACTTCTACTTTGCAATATTTGGCTGATCATAAAGGGGCTACCATTTTCAGAGTTGCCGTGCATGCAAAATTTCAGGTCACTACCACTGGGAGCCAATAATGCCTTTGGCTAAGCAACAAGATGCAAATACATGTATTCAAATCCGCACTACCCCATACACAAACACACAATCTCATCTCAGTGCACCACGCTGCAGAATTAAAATACATTGCATTCATTCCGATCATGAATAAATCAAAGTCCTGGGGCGATATTTGATCTGAGAAAAGTTTAGATCCATATTTCTGTTCACTTTTTTTGTTGTCCAAGAAACTTAGCAAAGATATTCTAGATAGTTTACATCCTAATGTTGTGTTTAATCTCGTGGTTGCTTACTGTAGTTTGGCAGCCTGTCAGTCCAGTGGCAGGCCCAGATTACCCGTCTCACCCAGGCAGTCATAAAGCTAACGGCCGACAGGCAGCATCCTCCACCGGAGCAGACGGAGGTTAGTCAGAGTTAGGAGATCAATGCACTTGTTTGTCACGCCCAGAGCTCCAGATTTCTTCCCTCGGGCACTAAAGACAGAGTTTACATACTCACCTGGTGTTTAACTGGTAAAAGATGGTCGGGAGAAGACGGATGATACTGTGCACAGCAAAGCCAGATAGAAACCCTCAATATCACACTAGTCCAATTTTAGCCTGCCAAGCCACTGGGGCAACCCAAATATCATTCTTCCTGACACTGTCCATCACACTATACATAGAACGGAGAAATTAGCACAAATGCAGCGCTCGCCATCAGTGTGAAGTATGGTGGCAGTTGGGTGATTATTTATGAGCTGCATTACTTTCTGAAGACCTGAGCGCTGAGTCACCGAGCGAGCCTGATCATTAATTCCACACTCCACAGAAATATTATGAAGCTGCGCGAAAGAATGACAGATGTACAACAAGAAGCACATTGTCAACAGGGTGACTGGATTAAGCTATTTTGACTGGTTCGTTATGAAGAAATTGTGTTTTTATGTAAATGAATGAAGACTTTATATACATGTCAGATTATGTTTTACAAGCTATGCTTTGTTTTATAGGCTGAATACAGGAGACATGAGGTCGGGTAGTTTGATGTGCTGCTGTGTAATCAGAGTATTTGTTGTTTTCTCTCTGCTCTTTGCTTGTCCCAGAGCTCAACTTCCTGTAGATACAAGAGGTGTGGGGGGTGGGGGGAATACATTGGGATCTGACAGTAAGAGATAACCCGTCATCAGCGGGCCTTCTATTTTTAACCGCAGGTACGAGTAACACATGACGTGGGGCTCTTGTTATCAATATTTATGGAACAAAGATTAAGACAGAGTAATTATACTCATAGCCACCGACTGGATCCATCCTCGACTAATAGTTGTCATTACGGCGACGGGGAGGGAAAGTGCTGATAGACTCAGAATTTTTGGCCGGCACTTTACATTTAAGTAATGATTCTAGAGACCAAGCAGGGCCCAAATGTAATTAGCAGATGTAAACAGGGAAGTATGATGACTGCAGTGTTAAAATGGCTTTAACAATATATTTTGTTCTTCTTTCTGGTGATTCATTTTGCACAGTTGTCATTTGAGAAGGTGGAGCTGGGATTCATTTTCAGGCTTTTATAGGCAGATTGTTGGATTAAATCACAGGCGGGCTGCTGCTTTGGAAGTAAAGTATGTTTCACCAAACACAGTAAGAACAACAAGTGGTAATGAGCCAAGTAAAGAGTGACCATTCCTGCTATTATTCTTACATCATACATCTTATTTGCTCTGTTTGCTGTATAATGAATATCAATACCTATACCAATCTCAGTCTTTCTTTACAAACCACAGAGGTCGGTAATGGCGCACATTGATCTCCATATTTATCCCACGGTGCAGCCCGTTGGCTACACATTTTAATAACACTCCCTCTGCCAAAAAATATTCCACTCAAACACTTAAAAGTTCCAAGAGGAAGCTCAAAAGAGGTGAAGTATCTTGGCAGGCCATAGAGCAAAATGCCATGCAGTCATATGCAGCCCAGGGGATGAAGTGATTGATCTGTGACCTCAGACTGCGCCATAAGATATTGTGGTGAAGAGTGCGGGGGAGTGCACGGATAGTGGAAAAGGGACGAGCATGAGTCAGTAACGGAGTCTGTGAAAAGCTGTGGGAGCAGAGGAAGTGTTAACAACATCACAAGTAGGAGCAAGTCAAGTTACCACGTCAGGAATCAGAAAGGACTGGGAGTAGGATGATGGTAGGAGCCTGAGAGGGGATTGTTCATCCACAGCATGCTGTCCACGCCGAGCTGATATGTGTTACCTCTCTCTTTACGTCACTTCCTTTTATTAGTAGCCAGTAATGAGTAGTCGCCGTGTGAAAAGCCTACATTTACAAAAGAGGTTCAAGGATAATAAGCTACGTGTGAATCTTAAGTCCGGCACTTGTTGCCCGTATGGTGCATGAAGAAGTATATATTTTTCTTGGCAAAAAAATAATCACAATTCTAATTTTATCTGATTATGCCATCTTGTGTCTTTGAGATAGAAATGTATTGACACAAACTGCTCAGAAAAGAAGTTTTTTCTTTCTTCATTTTTTTTTGGGCCACTGCCTCTACAAGGAAGATGACAGAGTACATGCGTAGTCAGACCAAATTAGAATCAACTGTTTGCCAAGAAAATACTTTTGAATGTGTCAGAAGTTTGGTGGTACAATATTGACAAGTGACACTGACAACACAGAAACTTGCATGTTTTTTTTCTTCTTCTTCTTCTTCTTCTTCTTCTTCTTCTTCTTCTTCTTCTTCTTCTTCTTCTTCTTCTTCTTCTTCTTCTTCTTCTTCTTCTTCTTCTTCTTCTCTCCTCGAAAGTCACGTTGCTGACAATTAAACATGTTCAAATCAGTGCATTTTTCTGACGAAAAACGTGTATAGACTCATTGTGCCGGAGTAACAGGTCTGAAGAGCATCGTGTTACCTTGAACACTTTGATGAGCAGCTGTTTTGGTTTTGTAAGAGTAGTCCAAGGATGTGTCAGATGGGTGCTATGCTATTGGTTCCTGGCAGACGCCTACAGGTTCCAATAACGCGCCACCCATGCGGCGTGATTTCCATAAACTATGACCAAAAAAAAAAAGTATTTCATACCACAAGAATGACACTGCTCTTACAAACACTCTAGAGAAAGTTTGGGATGCTGGCAAAGAGTCAGGCAAATATCACCTATTACTCATGTCACTTAGTACATTTGGGGTTTCACTTGCAAGCACAGCGCTTCGTCACTGCATACCAATCAGATGGCTGAGTGTTGGTAGTGCAACTGATGGAATTTCACTGATAACAGATTTCATCTTTGAATTTTCTAGATATCCCTGATCATAAAGTATCATTCCTGGCTTTTAACGCTCTGGTCGCTTTTCTCTCAGAGTAATCACGCTTCTGGAGGACGTGGATTAACTCTTTTTTTTTTCCTGTTATATCTGTCAGGGGAAACACGCAGTACTTTAACAGAATTTGACAACGTAAGTATAGCCTATAATGAGTGTTTTTGTCCAGCAAAACAAAAAGCGGTGGGGTGTTTTCTTTTTGAGCAGCAACAAGTTCCTCAACTACAGGACAGGCAGACAGAGGGGCGCTATAAATGTGCTATTTGTTTTTGCAAAAGCGGATATGTCCGTGTTAGACAAATCTTTAAATGACCACTTGTGCATATGCGCAATAGGCCTATATGGCCCTTCGCCAAAGAGGGAGTTAACAGTCTATAACACAAACACGTGAATATGGATATGTCTCAGAAGTTTGATGTGTCTGTCATTGTTGCTCAATGCAGATTTTAAAGATTTGAGGCAGTGAGCGAGCGATCAGTCAAGAACTGATATCCCCATAAACTTGGATTGCCGTCGCTTATTTCAATCACGTAAGACCCCAAATGGCGTTGACCGGGCGAATGTGTTACGTATGTCTGTACACGCTTTTCTGACAACCCAGGCTTGTTGATATTTGTCTTTAGCGTATAGAGCCACCAAGGTGTTGCCTAAGAGAGTTTAAGCACGCCGGCATTGCGAAGGGTTATTAGATTCATAAGTCAGCGAAGTGGTGGGCGATCTACTGAGCACAGCAGAAGTTCTCATATGATGACTTCAAACAAGCCACATTACCTACCAGCATCTGTTGGAGTGAGTGGATATTAAGACACTTCTATCTCCAGGACAGCGTAGGGGAAAATGGTAAGTAGCAATGGAAACACACCGCATATAAAGGATGATTACCAGTAAATAGTCGTGCTTGCTATTTAGTCTGGCAACGCATTGCTGGAAGGGTTGGACTCAGTGGCTACTTGAGAAACTCAGTATCGAGACCCATGTCTGATGAGGCTGATGTTGACAAAGCCTGTGTGGAAAGACAGATTGTGTGGCATTTCTTTGGCTCAGGATATGCCGGTACAGTGAGAGAGGTAAGGGAATATTACATGGTGTCTGCGCGCAATGTGGATGTGATGTAGGCTGGATAATCTTGGAGGGCTGTGTGTGTGTGTGTGTGTGTGTGTGTGTGTTGGCAGTGAGGGCTTTATGTTTTATGCATGTATGTATGTATGTTCTTTTTGTGCGGTGCTCGTGTTAAAAAAAAAAAGCAACATGTGCCACTTACCTGTGACACTTGCCATTATCATGACATTCAGAACAATAGGGCTCAGTATCAGCGCTGGCAGTTGTCATTTGGCGTGAGAGTGGAGCCGTTTTTTTTTTTTTAGGCGGTTGTACACAGAATTGAACCGGCGTTTTGTGATATAGGTGCTGTTATCTGGAAGGAAATGTCCGACCAACATGTGATCAAATATTAACGGGACTGCTTTGGCAAGGGGGGGGGGGGGGGGGGGGGGGGGGGGGTACACGTGACAAGACGCGGGGAAGCAGCGGAGTAAAAAAAAAAAAGCAGTTTAAAGTGGGAGCTCAAACAAAAGTATAGATATTTTCGCGGCCCCTCATAGTTACCCTGGCTGTGTTATGCTTTCAGCACGTTGGACAGAGGCACCGGAGTCGTGCATGGACTAAACCGCCGAGTGGACGCCAACTCTCTTTCTCTCTTTCCCCAGCCCCCCTTTGTCAAACCTGGGATTGTTTTTTCAACTTTTGGTAAGCTTATTCTGAGGGAGCCTGTGCTCTGTAAACGGAAAATAAACGGGATTCTAAAGAGAGGAGAAAATAAAGAAAAAAAATAAAATTACAAAAAAAACTACAAGAAAAAAAGCGCTTGCCATTAAAAGAGCTTGTGCTTTAAGATGTGTTTTTGTAGCGCATTGTGAAAGTTTAAATGTTAGGTCGTCTGGTCTTTTGCACACCACATTGTCGGTACCCCCCCACACTGCGTTAAACTTTGGGACATGCAAGTCTTGGTCGCGGAGATCTAACCACGCACACAGTGGTTGTCAGCCCTTGTAAAGGTAAGAGCACAATCCATTGTTTTCATGTCACTCTTTTGTTGCTGTCGTCTTTCCGGGCTTCTTCTGGCTTTTCTCAAAGGAACTTCGGCTTTAAAACTACAGCATGCAGCCTTCGCCTTGGCAGTGTGTTCATTGTGGGCATCAGTGACCGAAATAACTCCGAAATGAAATCCGATCCAGGTGACCAATATCTCGTAGACCATCTTCCTTTTTTTAAATTGAAGTTAGGCTATATTTATAGAAGATTTGTGCGTGCGCATTCATATGAGCTTTGAGTCATGTGAAGCATTTCAAATGTGACTCGTTTTCGTGCTTGGGATTTTATGAAACAGAGCTTTTTGAAGCCGTTTTTCTTTTCTTTTTTTTAGTTTCACTGCCTGCTGCAACATAATTTGCGTAATCGTTGCGTTGTGCCTAATCATGCTCCCAATATGGGACTTAAGACGCTGCAGTGATCCTTCCAGCCTGCACGAACTGGAGTAGGCTACTGATGCATGGTGCACATCATACAATTGTGAGGAAAAAGCTCTCTCTATCTGTCTATCTCTCTATCTGTCTATCTGTCTGTCTGTCTATCTATCTATCTATCTATCTATCTATCTATCTATCTATCTATCTATCTATCTATCTATCTATCTATCTATATATCTATCTATCTATCTATCTATCTATCTATCTATCTATCTATCTATCTATCTATCTATCTATCTATCTATCTATCTATCTGCCTTTCTGTCTATCTGTGCTTATTGTTCATGTTTGGTCTGCTGCATTCATGTTTTGTCTTGATGTCAAACCCTCTGGATTTTGTTATCGACCAAAAATAGCCCTACTCTTTACCCCCTCCTCCCCTCCCTCCCTCCATCGCCCCCCCCTCCCGTCATCGCCATCAAATCACTTGTGTTTTTACTACGACTGCTCCACGGTTTCATTCATAAGGTGCTTTTCACTTCACCTGCTACCCTACCCCCCTCTTTTGTCCATACACGGCTCTGTGTCGACCTGTCAAACGCAGGCTACGGATGAATAATGGAAAATAAAATGAATTAATTCTTAATCGCTTTGACTCGTGTAATTCGGTTTTGCCAGAGCGAGTCTCCTTTACAGTATACAAATTGTTCTATTATTTCCTCTGTGAAATTACAATAAAGATGGGCGTGGTCAAAGTGCATCCACTGACAGATGTTATGGCTGAATGCGATGTAGAGAGATAAGATGGCTTGATATGCAATTGTTCGGGAGGCATCGATTTGTCTTTCTCTTTCTTTTTTATTCCAAATGAAGGCACGCGTTCAATCTGTCACGCGTGGCTGTTACATTTAGATGATCATCACACAAAAGTGCTCTGGGATTTTATTTCTCTGCTCATCTGAAGGACTTGTAGCCTCAAAATTCGTCTTGCACCGATGCAGAAACGGTGGATATTGTCTATTTCCTCTCTCTCCGTCTCTCCCTCTCTCTCTCGCTCGTCTTCTTTTTTTCCTCTGGTCAACGATTTAAGATTTCTGATCCAAGACGAAGCAATTGCATGACGGCGAAACAACTGCAAGAGAAGAGAAAAGCCCCAACGCCCACTGGCAGTCCTGTTTTAATCAAGACTTCTCTTGCAGGCTGCATCTTCAAATAAATACTTCAAAACGAATGTATCCAGTAAATTCCTAATTGTATCTGAATTTATGCACTATCCGCTGACGTTTTCGGTCATTTTTACCCACCAATGTAATGCGCGCAGATCGGTTTCATGCATATTATTGCCTATTACTCCTCATTTCATTTGACAGTGAAACCAAAATAGATCATATTACTTATTATACTGCCCGACATTCTTAAAAGTGCTCCTTTAATAAAGGTTGCGTCGCAACTAATAGCCACGTTTCCGGCTCATCGGTACCACAAAAACGTTTATTGCACAAATAATGATCAATCATTAATTTATTTAACGAAACGATACGCGTTTTAATCTATATAAGATCAGTACAAATTGTGGTAGATGAAATAAATAGTTGGCCTTTTATTCACATAAACCACAAGGGAGTTAGATTATTTTTATTGCATCTTCTTTTTCGGGTGTTTTTTTATTATTTATAAATATAATCAATTGTTCGCAGAATACCTATTTTCTGGCCATATAGCAGTATTTTTAATATTACAAAAAAAAATCTACTGAGATGTGGGATTATGGTGTGGGCGTGGGCGTGTTAGGTGGAGGAGGAGGGATGAGCGGAGGCGGGTTAGGAGGGGTCTGTGGGGTGGCACGACACACTTTGTATGTATGAAGGTTTTTTTATAGCACTTTTCTGCAATGTACGTCAGCGGATGAGTCCATAAATGGGGCTGCGTGTGTTTGTGTGCGGGCGTGCGCCTGCGTGCGCTCGCCCCTGTGTGCGTGCGTCTCCGCGTGTGTTATCTTTACCGAGAATCTCCCCTCTCTCTCTCTCTCTCTCTCTCTCTCTCTTTGCACTCTCAGCTCTGCAGAGTTGGGGTGGGCGTCAATAACAAACCTGATGGTAGGTTTCATTGCAAAAAAATCAGATGAAATTCTTTCGGTAGGCCTATTTATTTAACGAAATAAATAACAATAAATGCATTATGCAGAAATAAGGATTTGCACTAATATTGTACTAGATTGTTTCATACTGTGTTAGTTGCTTTTTATTTCATATTGTAGCCTTAATGGTGGCCTTTGTGTGTCGTTTTTAACCGTTGCGATCAATTCGTGCACTTCGGGAGCTAAAGGGATTTGGCGAAAGCTCTGTTTCCAATTAAGGACGTTGAGTTTTCTTTAAATATAAATAATCGGCGTGTCTCTTTAACTAAACTCGTTTTCGGATTGTGCTTGCCACACTTTGCCACAACGTTTTCATTCATGAAATGTAATAACTTGTCTATTCATCCAAGCTGGTCGGATATTATTATAAGTAGACTATTGATTATTTCGGCGATAATCGCGGACATTTTTACTTACAGCTTTACGTCACGATATATTTAGAGCGAACAATTAATCATCTTAATCATAATAGAAATGTAGGCTACATTGCCCGCCGCCGCCGTCGCTGCTGCTAATGCTTTAGTCACCACCACCACCACCACCATCATCATCATCATCATCATCATCTTCTTCTTCATCACCAACACCTTCCTCCAATTAGCAGGCTTGTTTAAACAAGTTCTGGCAGAAGGCGAAGGCTTGAACCTTTAATTCCAAACCTTTAATTATCAGTTATTCGTCACAGTGGCGTGATTGTGATTTTACAGCGAAGGAGCCCACGATAAGTTATTAATACACAGTGGATGTAGTTATTCTGACTGTAAAGACATCTGATACGTCGGACCACTGCGGGATGAGATGCTCTTCGTGTGTGTGTGTGTGTGTGTGTGTGTGTGTGTGTGTGTGTGTGTGTGTGTGTGTGTGTGTGTGTGTGTGTGTGTGTGTGTGTGTGTGTGTGTGTGTGAGTGAATGTTCGATCTAGCCGGCAAACCATTCAAGTGCAGCACTGAATTCAAGCAACTTCCCGAAACAATAAAACACACACACACACACACACACACACATATATATATATATATATATATATATATATATATATATATATATATATATATAGAGAGAGAGAGAGAGAGAGAGAGAGAGAGAGAGAGAGAGAGAGAGAGAGAGAGAGAGAGAGGAGGAAGGCATGAGCCAAGAAAAGAGACAGACAGACAGACAGACAGACAGACAGACAGACAGACTTAATAGGTGATGGAGTGATGTGCAGTCTGTGCCACTATAGAAATAATGTATCAGCTGTGTGAGGTTGTGGAGGTTGGAGTGTATATGAAGCTTCGGAGACTAGTCCTCTGTTTCTGCCTGATGATTACAATAAAGGTTATTGTCATCACAGGGGGGATGACATTAATTACCTCGTCACTCCAGCATGTGATTAAGGCCTGTACTGGTTTACCTGTTTTCCAGTCTGGAGTTTTCTCAACTGTTCTCCAGCTCGCCCTCGCCCTCGTTTGACGTCATCTAACTTCATACAAAATGCTTTCTCAGTTGACGTGTTTGCTTTTTGAGGGAGGAATGCAATTTCACTTTGATCAAAATACCGTTAGTGTCTTCCTTTATCCCAAGTGAAAATGACATTTCACAAAATGTCATTTTGTCCGCGTTACACGGTTCCTTGCTGGCACAAAGAGGCATCATTCTACTTGTTATGTGAAGCTTTCGGCAGTGCGGACCTGTCAGCATCGTGCTGCATCTGGCAAGAGAAGCCTTGAAAGGTTACACAAGTGTGTCGTGTTGTCAGCTCCTGTGGTTGTTTCTTCTTTCTGCTGCACAAACAGGCGAAAGGTTGTGAGCGGGGAAGATGTGAGGGGAGACTTAACCAACTGTTCCTGCAAATCATTTGCCACATAACATGGTTTCTTCCAAACTCCTCAGATAGTTTGAATCATTGTTTGTGGTGCTCTGTGGGGAAATACTAAACCTAAAGAAATCTTACGCCTCAGTTCTGATGAAAGAGCGGTTAAGTTTTCAGAAAGGCCGCTGGCTGCCGCTGTCATACTTTTGTTTGACCCTCAGTCGAATGAGTCAAAAACATCCTAAACACTCCTCACAACTCCTTTTTGATTCCAGCTATTAGACACATTATTAATTTCATTCAGAAATCCAGTCCCCTCATGCAAGCCAAAAGACTTCTCTTGATACGTCACCTTCCGTTGTGTTGTATTAGCAGAAATGAGAGACCATGTTGTTGTTTTTGCTCTTCTAATGAGATGCCAAGTGATTTATTTATGAATTACTTGTTTGGAACAACCCCCTTGTGCAGTGTGCATTTTTTTTAATCCTCTTTGGAGTCATGTCGCTCAGTGATTGCTGATGCAACTCTTTGTCATCCAGAGTTTGCCCCCACCTCCTGTGAGCCTTCAGGGAGGGCTATATCTATCTTGGCATGTCCCGGGTGTGTTAGAGGTGGGAGTGACTCATTAAGCAGGTGTGAGCATCCACTCCCATACTGCTACATGCCTAGCTCTCCAGCTCATAAGCTCGAGCAGGGAAGAATCATGATGGCAATATAGCAAACACATCACAATAAATCTTTGTACTGGACCAGGGCCAACTCACAAGGATAATGAGCTGCTATTTCCCCATTATGCTCACTCTTGTATTCATCAGAGGTGGAGTTTCCAAACGTTCATCACCCATTGAAAGGTTGTGGCTCCACTGACATTTTTATTTGAATTCTGCATTATAAAGGGACTGAATTGTTCCCAGTTTGTTCCTGAAGAGGGGAAACAAGACCATCAAGAAGCAAAGCAGTTTCTTCCTCCGAGTGAGCTTTGTGTAGGCCTATATAATTTAAACGTGTTTGCTGACATTTGGTTATAATAACCTGTGAAAGCTGGTTACTACACTGCAGAGCACTTGCAGGGGAGTCATCCATCTGTTGTGGAGATGGCTCACTTTAAAAGCAAGGAGAAGCAGAATTGTTTTCAGTAAGTTCACATCTTTGTTAGCCTCCAGTGCCTGTTGCCATCCAAATGTTTTATCACCTACAGCGCTAAAATTATAAGACTTCTCTCAGATGATTTTCAGGGCCTTATTTATTATAGAAATGACTCAGGATCCTACCTAGAAGACATTATATCATCTTCTTTGGCTATATCAAGGATGTTGGCTCAGGACGCCTAAAATGGATTAATTAGTGGGGAACAACCCTTCACAAATATATACTTTGCACTCAAATACCTTCTTTCCTACAGCGTAGTTTGACATAAAGTGCATATCCTCCTCACAATCCACAGACTAGTACAAGAAATGCTGATTTCAAATTCTTTGAATATCTAATTTTACGCAAAGAGGCCAACTCTAAATGGCACGCAGTGTATCACGCCTTGGTGGAGACGCGCTGTTACGCAAAAACCTTCAAAAGATATGCCACCTCTTTGGCGAAACACGGAAGAGGAGAGTCTTCGCTCGTGCTTTACATCTCGCCAGACATTATGGTTTGGAGGCAGGCTGCACGGTATGCAGACAAACAAAAGCGCATAATGCACGCTGAAAGCGCATTAACAGTTCCGCCTGGGGGCTGTTTAAACAGGAGTTTGGCGGCGACCAGTCAGCCAGCGGCAGGTCACATGTTGCAGCGTCATTGTGTAGTAAAGTTACTGTAGTTGCAAAGAGGCTCCTCATTTCAGCTCCAGAGGTCTCTCATCCCGTGCTGCTGCTGCTGCTGCTGCTGCTGCTGCGGCGTTTCAGCATGCGACAACTTCAGTTTCAGACGATCTCCAAAGGAGCCGTGCAGCCATGGGAGTGCATTACCTCATCCATGCAATTTCCACCATCAATAATTTAATCTATTTGCTCCAAAGCTGAAGAGATATCCTGAAGCTTGTCGGGAGAGTACAGAGAGGAAAATATCGCTTAAGTAAATTACTCAGGGAGTTGTCCAAAACATCCCAGATGACACTGCTGTCCTGTTGAAGGGTCTGTTTTACGACTGGGCAGCAAAAGGTATGTGTCTGCTTGTTACTCGATAACTTGTTTTAAGCACTTTGGCTTTGTTTGATGCTGCTTGAGAACTGTGTGTGTGTGTGTGTGTGTGTGTGTGTGTGTGTGTGTGTGTGTGTGTGTGTGTGTGTGTGTGTGTGTGTGTGTGTGTGTGTGTTGGGGTGGGGTGGGGTGGGGGTGGGGGGGGGGGGGGGGGGGGGGGTCTTAAAGTAGCTCGATCAACTCCGGTTATCCTGCGAACAGACAGCGCCGCAGCCCGAGAGGGGATATGTGTAACCTTATCCTCTCGTTCATTAATAAAAAACGGAGTTATTATGTTGATTGGGTTTCCAGAGGAGAGCACGAGCTCAGCAGATGTAATCTCAAGGGGGTGGGGGAGTTAGGCTGTTGTTTCATTATTAGAGCAGCCTGAGCAAACGTGCCTTATTATTAGTATTTCTCGTAAATAACAAAGTGGAAACAATCCAGAAGCGCGCCTCTGTATGAAATCCGCCACGTTTGAACATTTAAGGGCAACTTTCTGCCCATAAAGAACTCAATAAAGTCTTTGTTCATAGTGTTGGTACAGTACTATAGTATAATCTCGGACCCTCCTGCGCTGTGAACACATACTCAACTAAAAGTCCAGACAGTTTTTGTATGGTTGTTTTGGATGGGGGGGGGGGGGAACTTTGATGAACTCATTAAGACTTTATAGGAAACCCGAGACCTAAACGCCCAGCTACGTCGGCCAACATACACGGTTGGGTCTACTTCTTGGTGTTGTGTGCTCGCACTGAATCTTCAAATTACTTGCCAGAATGATTAAAATAAAGTCCCATTTATAGAGTGGTGGAAAGCTGGCTGAGCTTTGACAACTTAGTGTGAAAATATCTGGATCATAGCAGCACACACGTAGATGAGATGGTTTAATGATGAAATAATGATGTACTTTCCAAAAAATGCACATTTATTGTCAGAGTTGTGACTAAGTACCATATAAGTGAACTTTAGGGCGTATTATGCAGTGGAAATTATCAAAAGCTGAATTATGCACAACCAAAACTATCTGTGTCCAGTTATTGGTTATCTATCTATCTATCTATCTATCTATCTATCTATCTATCTATCTATCTATCTATCTATCTATCTATCTATCTATCTATCTATCTATCTATCTATCTATCTATCTATCTATCTATCTATCGTGTTTCACAGGAGGGAAGTAAAGAAAGATGGGAGGGAGGAGGAGGGAGGGTGAAAGAGAAGGAGCTCTCTTTATTACACGGTCTCACACGCCATCTAGTGTACAACGCGTGGAACTGCAGCACTGTTCATTTGGAGCTATGGGTCTGTTGGTTATGTTAGTGCTCAGGTTCCAGAGTCGGTGATTCGTAGGTTCAATTGAACTAATTTGTGTTTCCTCCTTAATAGGACATGTAAGAGTACCACAGTAACACAGACGCAGCACGTTTAAGGCTGTCAATTAAGATTTTACCACACTGCCTGTGTTGCTGCTGTAGTCTCTCAATGGCCCAAATGCTGCACACAGTGTGGGAGGGAAGCAGCACTCATTTGGATAGCACACATCACTCAGCAGCTATTTGAATGCCGGGCTGTCTGTGGCAGTGGCTGGGGTTGGCCAGGAGGCCAGGTATAATCCCTTAGTGATGCTCATCTATTACTAAACGTGCTCTGAAACTGTGTCAGATTGAAAACAGATCTCAAGGAGGCGAGCTTCCACATGTGTCAGCCATTATGCAGACAACTCTAATTGCCTTTTTCTAAGTGCTGCATTGTGGCACGCAAGGGGTCCTCAGGTAGACATTTTTATATTGTGTGCTGCATGTTTCCCTTCGGAACATTTGGCATTGTGTGCTGTGCACTTTGTACGTGACAAAACATGTTGCTAGGTAAATAGCTCTAACCCGACACGCTTCTTGAGGAACTGAACAAAGACGGATGCCCACAAGGGAGCAAGAATGAGGATACATTGTGGCTTATAGGTCGTACATTTCTATTCAAATGTAGTGGGCATATTTCCCCTCTTTCATCTCCTCTGTTTGATGTTTATTTCCCCTTCTAACGGTTCCTAAGATATTATGCACGCTGTTCATGAAGATGAAGCCATAAAGTGTGCTGACATGTGCTTGGAGGCTTGGGAACATTACTGAATGTGTAATAATACCAGTCCTTTCATGCTTTAGAGAAACTTTTCAGCATCCGTCAAAGGCGGCATTTATCACTTTAATCCCCACCTGGCACGAAGAATAAATGCGAGGATAAGTTACATATCCCCACTCTCAAAGCAGATGAACAGGTGGTCATCTAGAGACGTCAGAGCCAAACAGTAGACAGTCCGCACACTCACCTGCTCCTATTGTTCTGGGTGATTCGTGCTCTGGGTGTGTTGTCTGGAATAAAGGCGTGTTTGCAGTGGTTATTGCAGGCTTTATCTTCCTGTTATCTCATGTTAAGTGATTTACAATTATGGGTAAAAGAACTGTCAAAATCAGACATCCATGACACTCAGTTTATTATGTGACACAGCTGGGTTGTTGGGATCTATCTGGATTTCATTTACAAATGATATGATTTCTACAATAACACAAGGCAAAAGACTAGATAAAACAAAATGGCACTGTGCCCAGCCACCTCCTTGTGTTAGATTATTTTATCATCAAACCAGTCGTCACAAGGTTGGCCCCGAGGCTGCAAAAAAGTACATTTGATTCCAAACATTCCTCCATATGTTGTTCTGCCCTCGCTCCATTATTCATGCTCATTGTGTTAACTCACAAGCCGCTTTTTCATTAACTGCAAAATCCAGCAGTGCACATCAAATGTTCCTTCACTGGATGTATAAAACCAGAGCGAACCAATCAGTTGTCACATTTAGCCTCTAGTAGATATAAGCCAGAGATTCTCCGCCAGTCCCACAGCAATTAAATGATTCATTGGCTTTATCGCATTTTAACAGGATGTTGATTGAGAGCATAAGCCATATTGATTGTCCTGATGGAAACAGGAAATCACAGAGATAGAAATAAAATCATTTGTTGTTCCCGGTGTGAGGATTCCCGGGGGAGCAGCATGCAATTGCACACTGTTGAGTGGCATTACCCCCAGCAACCTCCTCCCCTCCATTCTCTCCCCTATGGAGACCTGGAAGAGACGTCATCGGTGGTTGTTATGCTGCGAAATGACGCTGGCACTCTCTCCACCCCCTGCTACTGCAATATTACCCCTGTGGTCTGTTACGGAAGATGCAGCACTCATCGTCTGCACCATTTCCATCATGAAGTTTGACGCCTAACAGTAATCAGCCCTCTGCCTTCATTTCCGTCATGTGGAAGTGGAACCATTTGAGCGTGATGCTGATAATAATTTCAGCCTAAATGCATCCTACACATAAAGCTCGTGACTGGCTTCGATCCCGTAAACCTACATGGTTTTCTGTGCTGGGAAGCCTCACGGAGATGTCTTGTCATCAGAACCGAAACCTGAGCAATATTGAAGGGTTACTAAGTTTGATAAATAGGCTTTTATTAACAGTATTTCATTAAAATGTGATAATTAGCTCCTTTGTTCTCATTGTTGTTAATTGGTGAGAGGAAAAATACTCTCATCTCCCTGCAAACATGTACAAGCCAGCCCCTCCCCATGCCCTCTCCCTAACACACACACACACACACACACACACACACACTCACACACTCTGAAGATGCACGTCACTGAGCTCGGGGAATGAGTGGCTCATTAAGAAGAAGGACGTGATATTCTGAATAGAGACTGAGACTCCCAGCACATCTATTTATAGACGAGATATCTCTATAGCAGTCACCATGGTGTTGGTTAATTGCAGCCATGGCCCCTGATACCAATTAAGAATGAATCAAATGCTTTTAAGGTGGGGTTTTTGCTCCTCCCTTACTGTAAAGGTCCTCATGTCCGTCCTGAGTGGAGGCAGAGTGTGTTTGCTCGCTGTTTTTTCCTGTATCAAGTTGGGACATGCAGAGTGCAGTCAAAGCCTCGGTCAGGCTATTTTTAAATGAGCCCCTGTGGAAAGCAAGATCTAGATTTTCTTTTCATTATGGTTGCTTTTATATCGGGCTGTTGGATGTCCGCCATATCATTGATTTGCTGTGAATCTTAGAGCTTCTGAAAGGTAAGGGTTGCATATGTGCTCAGGCGATGTAGATGTGTATATATATATATATATATATATATATATATATATATATATATATATATATATATATATATTGCTAGACCTGCCACCCCCCCCCCCCCCCCCCTGGCAGTGTTTTGCTTCTCTTCTGACTTCTGAGTTTCTCCAGATTGGTACTTCACAGTGCAGTGAGGATGACACATCTTTCTGTCTCTCAATTTCCGCATGACATCCTGTTAGTTCATCCTGCAGTGCTCTCGGCATCCACCTACCAAAAACAAACAGTGTCCCTCAACAAACTCCTGATGCCCGTACATGACTCTAAGGGATTAGTATCAGACCTGTCCGACAGCGCAGACCAGTTAAAAAAAGAAAAGATAAATAATACCGCAGCAGCCGTGTTTGTCAAAGCTGACGCAAACACGTTTCCCACTCCGTCATTCGGCCAGTAAGTGCTGTCCATGAGGGTTGATAATGGTGATTTTGTTAGTGAGGTAATGGCTAAGCCAAAAGATAATGCATGTGCTCTTCAAACAAACAAAACCATATCCTTATGTCAACACATGCAGTTTACAGTTGACCGTCACGTGTTTGGAGCCCAATGTGTATCTATTCTTTGCCAGCCGTCAATTTAATGGTCAATGTATTATACAATCGTACAACTTTCCCCAAGTAACATAATGTTTAAGAATATGTATATCTGACATGTCCTTTATAAAGTAAAAAAAAGAGGGTACGGTCTAAGCTTTCAAAGATAATCTTTAACAAGACAACACAAAGATCGAGGCAGTGAGGGATGAATGACTGGTTCGGTTGTACATGTTCTAGAAACACACTGCACAGTTTAACACAAAGCTCATGATATAATAATAACAAGCCTGTTGGGATGAAGTGACATCTATTTGTGTGATCTTATCTTTTTTAATAAGCAATCTCTTTGATGCTCAGCACCGCTTTTGCGCACGGCTGCCAACAAATAAAAATCTAAGCCAGACCTCACATAGGAACAGAGGGATTTCAGTTTGCAAACATTTTGAAAACACTGATGACTCAGTTGAGTCAAAAAACGTTTTGTGATTATTCCAAAGCAACCGGCTCTCTTTTTGGCTTGAAAAAAAAAAGAATAGATGGTGTACATAATAATAAAGGCTTACATGGTTCATGATAGATCAATAATAAGCTAACTTCATTGAAAATGCTCTTTGACTAACAGTTTTGTTCTCTCTCTCCTCTCCCCCCCCCCCCGTTTGTTTTCTGCCTTTTTCTCCCCCTCCAGTTCCACCAGGTTAGAAGAGTGATGACCATCCTGTTCCTTACTATGGTTATTTCATACTTCAGTTGCATGAGAGCTGCGCCCCTGAGAGACGCCCCGGGCATGCGGGGCCATCGGACGGAAGGCTACTTGGGCGCCGCTGCGACGGCCACACGAGGCCACGGGACTCCACAGAGCGCTGGTGGGCCAGGCCAGCGCGGGGAACTGCCCTCACTCACAGAAACCTTTGAGCAGGTGATAGAGGAGCTGCTGGAGGTGGAGGGAGAGGCGGCACAGCTGGGACAGGACGCTGATGAGAGCCAGGGTGGTGGGGGCCCATCTTCTTTGGTCACCACAGAGACCAAGGATGTCGACCTGTACGACTCGCGGGTGATGATCAGCAACCAAGTGCCTTTGGAGCCGCCGTTGCTCTTTCTTCTGGAGGAATACAAAAACTATCTGGATGCCGCTAACATGTCCATGAGGGTGCGGCGACACTCCGATCCCTCGCGACGCGGAGAGCTCAGTGTGTGTGACAGTATTAGCCAGTGGGTGACAGCTGTGGATAAAAAGACGGCAATAGACATGTCTGGGCAGACAGTTACCGTCATGGAAAAGGTCCCTGTCCCCAATGGCCAACTGAAGCAATACTTTTACGAGACCAGATGCAACCCCATTGGGTACACAAAGGAGGGCTGCAGAGGAATAGACAAGCGGCATTATAATTCCCAATGCAGGACAACCCAGTCCTACGTGCGAGCGCTTACCATGGATAGCAAAAAGAAGATTGGCTGGCGGTTTATAAGGATAGACACTTCATGTGTATGCACATTGACCATTAAAAGAGGGAGATAGTGTATAAAATGTATAGATTTTATTGAAGAGTTTAAAAAAGAGAATAAAGAGAAAATATCTATTTGTATATATACATAACAGGGTAAATTATTCCGTCAAATGAAAATTTTATGGACTGCATGTAAAAAAAGATGAAGTTTATACAGTAAAAGTGATACTACAGTCTATTTATTGAACATATTCATGACCTTGTAAACAATTAAAAAAAATCTGATCAGTCATTTGCGCCCAGTTTAAATTACTATATCACATTCCTCAAGACATTGTGATTTGTTTATGTTGCCAAGAATTAGAAAATGAAGGAGGAAAAAACGGCAAGGAATGAGAGGACAGTTCCATCTTCAAAAAGCTTGCATGCTGCTTCAATTGTGAATTGAGAAATTCTCCACTTACAAAAAAGGATATGACGCTGACCAAAAAAAACATTCCGTTTACATATTCAGCAGAAAACAATTTTCCTCTCAAGTAATTTATCTGTTTACTGTTCTAAACTTCTCAAGGTAATGTTGGACTTACATACTATGTCAAGGTGCTGTTGTCAAAGCTTTGCTGTTTATTTTTTTATCCCCACCAGAGGACAAGATATATATATATATAAAAAAGAATTTATATATATCTATATATATAGATATATATATATCTATATATATATAGATATATATATATAAAATATATTCATTGACATGTTTCTGGATTAATATTATTCATTTTGTATGTTGTGAAGTTGTTTGCAATATTAAACTGAAATATTTGAAGAAATAAAAATATAGGCAACTGAAAAACAAAATCCATGTCGATAAAGTTTCAACAATGCATTTCCGAGTAGGATAAACTTTATTATACAGACAAGAAGGTGGGGAAGAAGGCATGGCACACACACATTCACACTCATGCACCTGCAAAAACGTGCTGCCAACAAAAACGACCCAATTAAAATCATGCATGACCAGGATGCTCTATAAATGTAAAGGCTGCAAGAAAATATCATAGCAGAGGAGTCAATGCATTCGGTTTTATTTCTGAAAGCAATAATGACAGTGTTATGGGTGGAAAGAATGTATATTTTGCAGGTTGTTGTGTTATTTAGAGTTATATTGAGGCGGGAAAAGGTTTTAAAATACTCCTAAACCACTTTCTGCTCTCCACCAGCACATTACTCACACAAACGTACTGAATGGCCTTTGATACGTTGTTGTTTTCAGTGATTTAATTAGTTGTTACTCCAGCTGCACATATAATATTTCCCAAATACAAGGACTTAGATTATAATACAAATAGGCTGAGTTTCGACAGTGACACATACCTTTGTGTACATTTAAAAGATACACCTGATATGACATGGTAATCCCATCTTTAAATCTTCTACAAAAGAACAATCACCCCAATTTGATGCAGCAGTACATTTACTGTGATCAGCAGGAAAATATCTGGTTAAAGACAACTGCAACTTCGTATCTCCAGCAGATTATAACTCATGGTGAGCATTAAAGTTACATAGTGAGAACTCCTTGCTTTCCAAGTCTGGATGTCATAGTTTAAGGACATAGCAGGAAAACAATTAAACATGTTCACTTTGCATCTAAAAATCATCAATCCCATCCTAGCCACCCATAATATGACATACTTCGGAAAGGGAAGACACTTATATAAATAAAAAAAAGCAGACAAAGCTTCATTAAAGGTTTCAATTATGTCTTATATTTGTGTTACATGTGATCCCAACCAACCACCTCATTTTACTTCTTCATCATCAACCTGAAGGTAAGTTTGACCTCTGAAGAGAAGCGGATCTGGCATTTTGCTGCAAAGAAAAAAGATGTTCCACTTTCTTCTCTATTTGTCTCGGATCCTCCAGAGGAGGCTGATGAAGATGCTGTGAGTTACTTTTTTTATACAGAAGCTTAGAACAAATAGAGAGTCTCTACACCACCTCTCAGGAAGATGACAAGCATGCAATAGGGTCTCTCAAATTATCTATTGTCATGAATCACCCATTAAAAGGTTCTTGTCATGGCTGCACAAACAAAGTAAGAATAAAAAAGTATTGAGTTATCCTACAGGAAGACTAGCATTTGTTCAGCCTTGATTTTCACAGAAAATGTAATACAATTCAAACAATGTGTCTGAGCACTTACACATTTTCAGCATAGGACAATGAATCAAACTTTTACCATATATACTAGACAAGTTATTCTGAACTGCTCCATCCATCATGAGTAGGAGCCTTTACCTGTTTTTGTTTCACAAAGCGTCAGTAATAGAAAACTGTCATCTCCTAATCAAAGTCAGAATTGAGCCCATATTGTCTTTTGTGATCATAAATTGTGCATGTGAATATATCTTACAGTATGATTTAGCATTTGTTTAACCCCAAAATGTGGCTAAAGCTACAAGACAATTAGCCTTTTGTATTTAAAAAAAAAGTGTGTTGTGCCTCTGGCTGCACCCCAATCAGGGATGCCATAGCAGGTGTATTTCATCAGATGTCAAAGGCAAACACTTTGCTTGTCGTCACTGGGGTGTGGTCAGACGTGAATCAAGCTTGAAAGTGTCAGCCCACATGGAGCAGTGCAGCAGCAGTTTTCTACAGACTTCTGTACTGGAGTCTCAATATGGGCTGCAACCAGTAGAGGGCAGCAGAGAGAATATTCCTCCTAGGTGTCAGGAAATAGCCAAAGAAGGTTCTGGTTGGTCCCCTTGTCACCTATACACAGGATATTATGTATTAATCCCTTGAGCTATGAGCATCAAGGTATAGGTGCAGCACAGCTGTTAACGGAATGATGCACTAACAGATTACTGTTGATCGTGTGATTGTTTAATTGCGAAATGGGTCTGGGACCATGGTGGGCACCTTTCCTCACCTTTTTCCTGGATGCTGCAAGTAGACCTACAGTGGGCTAAACACGGCACATAAGGCCCATATTCCATGTTCGCAGTACACAAAAAGTGCACAACCCAATACCTATCCTTAAAGTTAAACCTGAGTCATCGTGGCATATCCAGCACCAAGGTACTCGAGCAGTAAAATACTCAAGAATATAAATAACTTCCATTGTCCACTACACCATTATTTATATATTTATATATATATATATATATATATATATATATATATATATATATATATATATATATATTATCACATACATATTTAACTACGTCTGGAATGTTTAAAAATAAAATATTGACCTATTCACATTAGGATAGATGCATTCAGTGGTGGCTCCGATCATCCAACACTCCGGGAAAACAACATGATTGTGGTGCTCAGTTGTCCACTTTACGAGTATTACGTGAATGCATCATGACACTGGCAACTAGCCTAGCCGGCTAATTTGGCTAATCTCTCTGATTTATCGTCTCGGTTAAGCGCCGTAACGTGAGCCGGGATTACCATATTTCGTTTTCCATATCCAGTGTTTAACGCAGAAACTACCTGACATTAAGTAGCCACTTGTTTCCAGAATGGCATCGCTTGGGGAGCCCGTGCGGTTGGAAAGAGGTAAACTTAATCGGCTAGCGTTAGCTTCGAAGTATTTGTTGTGATCCATTCACATAACTAGCTTAGCTTTAGCCTCACAGAGCTGGGCTTGTTTCTGACGGCAGGACATTAACTGTACTTTATTGTTTGTAAGAGTACCATAGTATCGTTATAGGCTAACGACATCCTGCTGATCGCCAGAGTTTATGACTAGTTAACGCTATATATATTCAAGTCACCGAGCGAGAGTTACGGTCGTTTGTCAGCTAGCTCAGAGCTAACTAGCTAACTGACAACGTCCAGTTCTAATCAGTGAACCTGGTGCGTTAAAGGTTCAACGTTTGTTGATTAATTGAGGTTTCAGACAGTTGTTTGCACCTGCAAGAATGAGCAGGACTAAATAATGCACAAATATAAACAGAGGATTGGAGGATTGTTTTTGTCCTTATGGTTATTTATGTTGACAGAGCAGCTGATAATGTTCCTATAACCTATATGTTAGCTTTGACATGTACTACTGTGGGACTAATAAAGTAGTATCTTATTGTATATCTTGCTTTGGAGTGTTATGTATTGGAAGTTGCTCTACTGACTTTAACAGTTTATTATTATTAATAATAGTTTTATTTATGGTATATTAACAGTGCTGTAAAACAAGCTTCCTCACAAGGACGACGTATTTATCATCAGAACAAATGTAGTGCAAGTCGAAGTTAATTCAATCTCAGACTAACTAAAGACATGTTAACTGACAGAAATGATCAGTAAATAACATAAGATATTAATTCAGTGGTAACAAAAACATTTGCTAAGCTTATTCATAGTTTCTTTTTTAGCATTACACTGGTTCAGATTCAGTACTGACAGTAACGCAGTAAACAGTCATTGCGAATGTCTCAATTTGCAGTTATCCATGAAAACCTTGACTGTGGTGTATATGTGTTCTTGTTGACAGATATTAACCGAGCTGTTGAACTGCTTGATAAGCTCCAAAGGACAGGGGAAGTGCCTCCCCAGAAGCTGCAGGCGCTGCAGAGGGTCTTACAGAGTGAATTCTGCAACGCTGTCAGAGAAGTGAGACCCTTTGTCTTTATTATTTCGAGACACTTAACTGTGAGATGGCATTAGTTCACTTTTCTCCTCTGGTGCTAAACTAATGTGTTTGATGACTTTGTGTTCACCGTTTGGAAATGTGGCAGCTGTTGCTGGGATGTGATCAAATATTGTCCAACAATGTCTTTTCAGGTTTATGAACATGTGTATGAAACTGTGGACATCAACAGCAGTCCTGAGGTTAGGGCCAATGCCACAGCTAAGGTATACCCAAGTCAAATAGCATATTTTTCTAATAAAGGTGCTCTCGAGAAATATAAAGCATTTGCAATGGTTGAATAACACCACTTTTTTAATTTGTAGGCAACTGTGGCAGCTTTTGCAGCAAGTGAGGGACACTCGCATCCACGTGTTGTGGAACTGCCCAAAACAGAAGAAGGCTTGGGTTTCAATATAATGGGTGGAAAGGAGCAAAACTCGCCTATATATATCTCACGGATCATCCCAGGAGGCATCGCCGACCGACATGGAGGCCTGAAGAGAGGCGACCAGCTTCTCTCTGTTAATGGGGTGGTATGTTCAATTCACCGAATCCAGACTTACTCCAGGATGTTAAATGTGAAGCTTTAGCATGACACGCAAACTAGGCTTCATTATTCACCAGGTGATAAACTAAACACTTCAGCAATTAGGGCAGATTAACAATTTACCCACCTCGTAGATTTACTTCTATGAATCATAATAAATCACAAATTTGCCTCAAAGGGCGTAACAATCTGCACAGCAAAGGATACCCGATGTCCTTAGACTCTCTCCAAAGCTCACCTCTGCTTCTTTAACATATATAGCTGAGTTGAACTTTAACTTGACACTTTTCATGTGTTTAGTGTACTTGCCACCAAAGTTGGACAGAGATGTGTTTTTATCATCATGTTGGTTATTTTCAACAGTCCCTTTGAACGCTAAAGTAGCACAAAGCAGCTATCAGAAGAACTACATCATAAAGTTACAGACTAGAGTTTTGTTTTTTTCAGTGTTGCTATAGAGCAATCTCTTTAGGAGTTGGTCCTCGATTTGTCAGTGGGGATACTAGCATTCCCCTGTGTATGTAGATGACGCATACTCAGTCCTGCCAATGGTTATACACTATTCCACCAATCAACAGTTGGTGGTTGTAAGAATCCTGGCCAATAAAGCACCGACAAAGGCAGAGGGGAGAAGACTGCTAGGAAAGCAAATATGGATGTAAATGACAAAGGTTTCAAACTCTTCTGAGAATTGCCTCCAAGAATGGTTTATGAGGAAGTGAATTGCATTCAACATGTTTCAAGGATGCACGCAATGTATTTGCTTTAAAAAAAAAAAATCCTCACGACACTCTGCATATGTGCTTAGTTAGTTTAATATTCCAGAATCAGCCAATAACAATGATCTAATAGATTTTGTTTACTGCTCAGTTTATTCAACTATTAAAATTTCCAAATTACAAATGTTTATATGGCAAATTGAACCAGGCTGCCAAACCTTATGGTAGTTTTATGGTCACTCCAATACCAATAAAGCATTGAAGTTATTGTTTCTTCCATAGGTTACGACATAACTTGTTTCTTCACAATTGCCCACTCGTTGCCTTTTGGATTATGACGCTCTAAAAACAGTGGACTTTACGTTATTTGTTATTACTCCCTGTGTTCAAATCTTACAGCATGTCTCTGTGTCTTTCCCAGAGTGTGGAAGGTGAGCACCATGAGAAAGCTGTGGAACTCCTCAAAGCCGCTCAGGGCACCGTGAAGCTGGTAGTAAGGTACACCCCCAAAGTCCTCGAGGAAATGGAGTCACGCTTTGAGAAAATGAGGTCGGCGAAGCGCCGGCAACAGAACAACTACCCCCAGTAGGATTTATCTGTGTTGATGCCCAGCTCCCATGTCTCTCCTCCTTTAGCCTTCTGGCCATGTATTCTGGTCTCCTCTCTCTTTTTTTTTTTCATCTCCCTGCCCCGAAAAATGCTTCACAAACACACTCAAGTTTTTAGTTTTTGTTCCTACTCACAGATACTGTATATTCTGCTTCTACCCTTTTCTGTAGCATTTTTTTTTTTTTTTTTAATATTCACCATTGTTACACTGGACACTACAACTCTAGACAAACATTATAACGATCATGATTGTCAGTGTAGATGGTCACTCACACGTGTGCATTATCTTTGAATTGACAATTTGAATGCAACTCTGAATGCTTTTGAGACCAACTACACAATTCCTTCGACTGGAAAGGTAGTGTTTTCTAATTCTTTTATCATAGCCACTACCAAGTGCCTCAGGGCAAACATGTTTATCTTATGTACTGTGTTCACCGTTATGTTTTTATTTTTAATGGTTTAAAGTCAAGTACTGGTAATTAAATGCTTGTGGCAGGAATTACTAAATCCTTTGCATCTGTTATTCTCAAAGATCTGGATTTACATAAATACATGGTGGCATCTGTAGAAACCCTTTAATTGTGCAAGCTCTGAAAAGGTGCAGTTTTGTTGTAGTTGTTGAAGGGAAGCTTTGGAGGAGTTGATAACGATTTTAATTAGTTAAAAAGAGACGGCTGGATAATAAGGGACACCACTGAAAGGACACTTCAAAACAAAAATGATGGATTATCTATTTTTCTCTGGGCTTACATTTATAGTTTTCTAACGTCACACCACACTATAAAAAGCTCAGTAGGCACTGTAAGTGATGTAATGGGGTCTCAGCAACTTTTGATCTAAATTGCTGCCGCCACAGAAACTCACGTTTCTACTTTTATTAAAGTAATAAACCTTCATAAGTAAATACCTTGCTTACCTGTGACACGATATAAAACCTGTTCATCTTCTGTTTAAGTTGTCTTGGCATAAATCAGGAATGTACTATATGTTGTGTGTTTCCTTTTCACCAGGCACAGTACTTAGCTGGAAGTCAGTTCCTTAACATTTGTCTTTGGAATATCAAACAACCTCTTTGGTCACAATAATGCCTAATGTGAGCTTTCGTCATTGTTTTGATGAATGAAATGGCTGATGTCGTTATCATGGCTGATATACGGCTACTTCATATTCAGACTTTACACCGCGTTTAGGGGATTGTGCTGTAAATCTGCTGCATTGGCATATTTCATTTTTTTTGTCCGTTTTTAACATTGTCTTGTAGAACAAACGTGTTTCTTAAATTAACTTTTTTGACATCTTTAACTGGTGCTGGGATAAGGTGTATGGAAACATTTCTTAAAATGTAAACAACCACTTATTTTATGATGCTTTCGCTCAAAAACCAGAGCACTCCCATATTTAAAATGATGTCGTAATATATGTGATTTATTTCCATATCTTTTTGTCATTATTCTTTTATCATCACTAAGAGTGGTCTTTGCTTCATTAAAGCCACCATTTGAATGGCACCCATGTACTTTGTATTTAATATACAATCGGCACAATATTTGAAAAATAAGAATGATGTGACATTTTGTTGAAGTTCCCGACAGGCAGGTTTAAGCAGGCTAATGTCAAAACAGTGTCAATGACCCCCAAGATGCTGTGATATAGACCTTCCTCACACGTTTACAACACTTAGGACTTTTGTTTAAATAGTTTTAACGTGTTTGCTGAAAGCATGTTTAGCTATAATATGGATGTTCCTTATTATAATGTGGAATATTAATGCTTTTGAAAACACCTTTCCTCATGGAGAAGCCTACATCCTACACTTATGTCTGCATGCAATCAAACAAGGCTGCAAGTCATGGTTTTCTTTGAAGCATTTTATCACTCAAACTAAAATTAGTATGAGATGTCCAGGCGATATTGTGCTAATTACATTGTGCCGTCTTTGTGACGAATGCATCTGAAATTAGGTCACCGATTGCCTGTGCAGCTGCTTTGGTGATGGAGTTACTTTTTCATTGAGTGTTTTTGTTAAGTTATCCACCATCTCTTAACATACATTAAGGGAACTAAATAATAACTATAATAATTGGAACTAAAATGGCTATTGTTTGCTAAAGTAAACTTTAGAGCAAACAAACGCTCTTTAGTTTTTTTTCTTTTCTTTGTCACTGTCCATTGTTACCGTCAACTTAAAGTCTGCTGTTCTGTTAAATGTCAGGTTTTATCTTCACTCAAGTCAGTGGAAGGTGTCTTTGCCGGATTGTACGTTACTTTAATATTGCTTTAAATATTGCAAGACAAAAATGATGACCCACGTAGAGCACATAGCCCGTTCTATTTTAGTGGGTGTGCTCCCTGTAATCAATTACTCCTTTAAGAAAAATGCAGAATTTTGGGACAAGATATAAAATAAAACAAACGCACTGCAAAAACTGATTGCAAAATCAATTATCTATGCAAGGTCATTTAAAAAAACGTTGGAAATATCCTGTAATGGTGCATAATAGTTGTCATTTTATTGCAGAATGTTATTGGAAATTACTGCTTTCAGGCTGTGAGGACAAACGTCTGCCCTTGGACACATTGGAGTTAAATTATCTTATGAGACATTTACAATGTTTGTAACTTTCTCATATTGATCACTGTCAAGTAGTTGCTGGTCGCCATTTGACATTAGCCTTGCTATCTAATCGATAATGGCCCGGATACACAGAAGAAAAGGCTTATGTAAAAATGTGGTTAGCAATAGACCATTCCATAGGCTACTGTGAGCATACTTTTGTTTTGAGAGTCTGGGTGTACATAGAAGTCAAAATGCCCTAATATAATGTATTGATTGTGTTTCACTAAACATTAGCTAGCTAGACTCACTGCTTACACACATGAATAGTAAATCAGGAAAAAATGTATTGAGACTTGGTGTTGATATTGCACACACACCACTCACCACTGAATGTCACTGACCATTGTCTAACGTGGTTGCAACATTTTGTGATGTACCTTTCAACTTTCTACCAGTTTCCCTTGTCTATATATTGGAATGGTCAATAGAGTATTTTTTCATAATAGCTTTCTTTTGATATTTTTCTCAATTTTTATAAGTGATTTTCCTAAAAACAAATACCAGGAATAATTGGTACTTCCATTTTGACTGTACCAGGGCCATATCAGCAAAGTCTCTCTGAAAGCAGCACTGCTGTTGGACTGAGACCTCCTGATGTTGGAGATGAACTGTCCTCCATCAGCACCGTTTTCAGAGATCTGAACTGATTTGTCTTTTCTTTCTAGTACCAAGACCAAACCTGCAACACTTGTGAAAACTTTGATAATGTTTTGAAATATTTGAGTCTGTGCTTGTTTCTGAGTTTTACCTTTAGGCTGTGTTGTTTTTATGTTGTGTTCTGGTTTCTTACCCAGTTTACTGTGTTACATTGATGTGGAATGTAAAATGTTTGATGTAGAATAAAATAACAGTTGGATTAAAAACTAAATAAACTGCTTCAATATTTGACTTCTGAATGTATTTAGATCATTATTTGTATTTATTTTTAGTCTCAAACATTGGGAAAAACCACTAAAAGCAGTTAAAAAGTAGAGAGGACACATGTGCTATGGGCATGTAACATTTATAAAAACAGACATTAAGACATGTCTGTTTTTATAGAAGATGCAATTACAGGCTGCAAAAAAATCTTCACTCTTCATGATAATTGTCGTGTCTGACACATCCTTTAAGTGGTAGATGTTTTACAGAAAGTATCAGTATCAAAAGCATGTGCACGACACACAGTAAGAGCTCTTTTTGATGTTGAGCAAAATGTCATATTTTTGCTGTGACAGTTTTTTTATTAGATGCCTGCCATAAGGTCTGTGGTTAGCACAAGCTCAAGAGATTAAAAAATGTTGCTCTCCGATATAAAATATGTCAGGAAATGCCCCCTGACAGCAGCTTGAATGATGTGTATCCATGTTATTGGTTTCTTGAACAGTGATTGGGACCTTTCAATATTGCTTCTTTTTTTTAATCCCTTGGCTTTATTGTATCAAGTACAATTTCATGGAACACACATTTTAATATTGCTATAAATACAAAAATGTATATAATAAAAATAAAACAATTAATATAATACAAATTAAATATAAATTAAAATACATTTTAAATAAACAATTTATTTAAATGTTTATTTAAAAATGTATTTTAATATTATTATTTTTTAAATAAAGTTAAAATGCCACATTCAAATTAATATCTCTTGCATTTCACTGGTTTTCTGTATTTTAGTGTTTTAATAGAAATAGAGCATGGTGGTTTTCTGTATTTTCTTGTTTTAGATATTATTCTATGTCTTATGTATGAAACCATTGTCGGTTTGTTTAGAGGTTTACAATAACGCTTCGTGACTGCACATAAGATATCAACATTCTCTATGGACATTGAGTTTCTCGCAGTATAATATCGTTACAGTTGAAATGGAGGCCCAGTGTGCACTACACTCTCTGGGACAGCAGGTGGCGGTGTACCTGTTTTCTGTCTTTTATTGAACACGAAGAAGAAGGGAGGTTTTTTCCGCCTTCATCGGGTGACGTATCTTCCTTTCTATCCGTGCTAACCTCGAAGTGAACACGCGTTCACCGTCTAGCTCAAGTGAGTGTATTTAAAGATATAATACATGTATTTATCACGGGGAGAACACCCATGCTATCGATATAAATGAGTACACCATCAATCCCAGTAGCTCAAAAGTGTTGAACAGCGTAATTTTAACGATATTTTTCCAATTTTCAACACCGCACAGTCCTCGCCGGCTAAGTTAGCTTATCGTTAGCTAATGTTACTAAAGAACCGCCACATGGGTGGAACAAAATGTAATATTCATTTCACACGTTTTTAACTAACGTTTGTCTGGGAATCAATGTTTCACTCCAGAGGTTATGCTAAATACTTAAAATGGACATCACGCCGTCAATCTGGTCTCTAGATGCTCATATTTTATGCCCTCTTTTTATTTATTCACGGCCAGAAATTCAGCAACACGCTATTTTCTGACTGTCTTGTTAATTATTCAACTAAAATGTGTTTTTACGATCTGGCGTGTTATAGTATGAAGATGAAATAAACTCAAATTGGTAGATCAGGCTGCTTGTTAGTGTTACTGTCACGTGCGGAGTAGCGTTAGCTGGTTAGATCTGAAACCTCTGCAGCTGGTAACAAAAAAGAACTTTGTCTGGTTTTTGCTAATAAATTGCCTCCAAATACTTAAGACTGAGTGTCACATTCATGGTTTTTGTGTTTAACGTCAATCTGCTGATTTAGAAAGTCTAAATGTTGTAAGAATTTCATAAATCTATGCTTCTAGAACTACTTTAGCACAGAGGTTACTTTGTACTTATTATGTTAATGTTAAAGTTGCCAAACGTGTAGAAGTTTTGTTTCTGATCAGTGGCGTCCATAAACACATCTGCCAGGGTTCTTTTGGTCATGGAAAACCTGGAAAAGATATGGAATTTTAAAATGGTTATTTCCAGGCCTGGAAAAGTCCTTGAAAAAAATAAAATCCCAAAGGTTATGAAAAAGTAATGTAAATGTGTTATATTCATATGTTCATGACGTTCATTTATGCTGAGTTTGAAATAATGAATATGCTTTTAAAAGAAAGACGCTCAAAATATAAGCAGGCATACATACATCTAGGCATCTATATACATGTTTATTCTTTTAATCAAACTATTGTCTCATTCATTTGTGTCATATTACTGTATGCTTTGGAATTCTCATTGTTAGTTTAAATACTAAATTTTCTCACTTTTTCACCTATACACTGAGATTTCACAATGTTTGGTCATGGAAATCTGGTTTAAAGTCATGGAAATCCATTGGTCAAAATGTGTATGAACCCTGATCTGCTCACTGTTTGAACCTTCCTGGTTATTTTTTTGCAGGATGCGTTACGTTGCTGCTTACCTGCTCGCTGCCCTCAGTGGCAATGACAAACCTGCGTCCAAGGATATCAAGAAGATCCTAGAAAGTGTTGGCATTGAGGCCGATGACACGCGTCTGGACAAGGTACTGAGCAGCCTGCACTTCACTGTCTAATGTTGTGACTGCAGTTCTTGTACCATCGGCTAGCCGGTTCCTTAGTGATATTCACACATTTGATCTCTCAACAGGTCATTTCTGAGCTTGCAGGCAAGAATGTGGAGGAGGTGATCGCCACAGGTGAGTGTTTAATTTAGATTTTATTCTGAAAGTTTTCTGTAAAAATCTGTAACTATCTTAGAATCCAAATGTTGTATTTACAGGGGTAGGCAACATGTTAATTTCAATTATCTAAGATTAAACGAGCTGTCATGACTAATGTCATGACTAATGATAGCATACCGTCTGACCGTCTTGTGACTGCGGAGTGTCAATGTTATCGCTTAAGCTGATGTCTGCCAACTTGTGTCTCCTCAGGTTACGGTAAACTGGCCAGCGTCCCATCCGGTGGTGCTGTAGCCGTTGCCAGCTCTGCGGCTGCTGGCTCAGGTGGAGCTGCTGCCCCTGCAGGTGAGCGTTGCAGCTTAGCACATTGTTTGTCACCATTAACGACACTTGGCCTACGCTGCCTTGGCCTACACCTTGTATGTTAATATAACACACAGCCAAATAATTTAGTCTGCAATAGTTTGATGACTAGTGGGTCATTTTGGATAAACTTGTCATCCGTCGCATATTTGATAGAAAACAATGTGACTTCACATTTATGTAATGACATAGATGTTAATAATTATTGCTTGAATTAACAGTGATCTCATGAGCGTAGCTGTTTAAATATGTTATGGTGACAGTAGCAGGAAATAATATGAAGTGATTTTTGTTCCACAGCTGCTGCTGCTGAGAAGGAGGAAGAGAAGAAGGAAGAATCTGAGGGGTCTGATGACGACATGGGATTCGGCCTCTTCGACTAAACCTTTTCCAGATATTAATAAAATTTATAAAAAAAGACCAAACTATTTCAATTTATTTTTCTTTGCAGAATGACTACATAAAGTGATCCTGGTATTTAATAGGGTAGGAAAAGGTTTGTCGCTGTTGAGGTGCAATGTGAGCTGGCTCTTCTAAAAGATAATAAACAGCCACCAGTAACCCAACGTGTCATTCAATGCAATTTATTTAGTTTAGCCCAAATTCACAATTTTGCCTCAGGGCTTTACATGTACACATACAATCCTCTCCCTGACCTCACATTGGCAAAACTTGTGTAACAGGGAGAAAAGGGGAAGATCCCTCTATCAGGATGGACAGAAGTGCAATATGTCATGTCTACAGAATGAACAACATGACAGTTATAACACATTTGACGCATATGAGAGAAATTATTCATATGAGAGTAGTAGGCATGATGAAAAAGTTGCAACTACCAAAAGGCAGTAATGGTATTGGCAATGCAACTGATAATGACAATAGCAGTAGGTGTCAGTCAGGAACACAGCCCAAATATAACCACTGTCTATCTATGTAAACCTGTGAGGTGAGAGTGCAAAGACTGGAGAAAAAGCAGAGTTGGTAATCTGCATTGATGGACATGAATTCATACAGAAGCAGAGAGGAGCTCAGTCTAAGATGTCCCCAGCAGTCTGGGCCTATAGCAACATACAGTCAGGCCATAAATATTTGGACATTGACACATTTTTCATTATTTTGGCTCTGTACACCGCAACAATGGAGTTGAAATGAAAGCCAAGGAGTTTAAGGCAAAGAAGTGGAATGTTCTGCAATGGCCAAGTCAATCACCTGACCTGAATCCAATTGAGCATGCATTTCACTTGCTGAAGACAAAACTGAAGGGAAAATGCCCCAAGAAGCACCAGGAACTGAAGACGGTTGCAGTAGAGGCCTGGCAGAGCATCACCAGGGACGAAACCCAGCGTCTGGTGATGTCTATGGAATCCAGACTTCAGGCTGTCATTGACTGAAAAGGATTTTCAACAAAGTATTAAAAGTGACAATTAGATTTATGATTATATTAATTTGTCCAATTACTTTTGGTCCCGTAAAAACGGGGTGGCCACTTATACATTTGTTGTAGTTCCTACACGTTCACCTGATTTGGATGTAAATACCCTCAAATTAAAGCTGAAAGTCTGCACTTAAAGCACATCTTTTTCATTTCAACTCCATTGTTGTGGTGTACAGAGCCAAAATAATGAAAAATGTGTCAATGTCCAAATATTTATGGACCTGACTGTATCTACTCTAGGGGCTAGACCAGGGCAAATCTGAGCCAGCCCTAACTAAATTATAAGTGCTATCAAAGAGGCTTAAGCCTTTTAAATGTGACTGTCAGCTCCCTGGACTGAAAGTGGAAGCTGGTTCCATAGAAGAGCTTGATAACTGAAAGTCAGAAATCAGTTTGACTATATTATGCACATTCAGCATTACTACAAGTGATTGTGCTGTAGCACACCAGAGTGAATACCAAACGTAGCTTGTTAATGATTCATGAATCATGTAATTAAGCCTAAATATGTTTTGCACCATACATACACGTAAAGAAGATGCGGTGGTCCTCTATTTCATGCCGTGTTTAAACTTTTTTTTTAAATTATCCATGAGATATATGTTGATCCCTACAGTATGCTTATACCTGCATTATTTACTGCTATGGTTAAAATAAAAATCAGACAAGACGTGCAGGTGACCTGCTTATACATAGTAATTTCTATGCTGTGGCTTCAGGTGACTGGCTTTTAGCTCAAGATCATTTAGATTAATTGAAGGTTCACTATTTATAAAAATATATGTAGTCTTAGGGGTTCCCTCGAAAAATCCAATTACAAAATACATTTATATGTATCAAAAAGAAAAGGTTTGTTACAAAACAGCCATCAAACAAATCAATTTAATAAGTGAAATCTGAGGTTTTTAGTGTTAATTGCAATCAGTGAAACTGAAGAGTAGGCTTTGAAACTGCTTCCAATTCATCTGGCTCAAAGGTCAACATCCTGGAGGTAAATTATTTACAACAGCATTGAAACCAACACATAATATTTATTTCAATAATGTGAATTCTTGATAAGCATTCCTCCTCTTATTATTATCCCAGTGTCTTACAAAACCATTTCAATACAGTTGACAATGACCGAGTTACATTAGATGAGAAAATGTTATGGGTACATTTTTGTTTGTACAGCACTTGCATCTCTCCGGCAGTGCTTTCTGGTAAACACAAGGCCTACAAATCCTTGCTCCTAGCCTCCTACGCTGACTGGCAGGCCCTAAATAGAAAATATCTGATAAAGGGATCTTGGGGGTGATATAAGACGTAGCTAACAAAACATATTGTGTCCTGTTCAAGGCAAGAAACAACCCCTTTTCCTTACTGTGTTATTCATAGTATATATAGTCAAATACAGAACATTGTGCTTCACTTTATTTTTTATTTTATTAAACTAATTTTACTTTGTGACAGTGAATCTGGGGGTTTAGTGCCCAGCAACAGTTGCCCATTTGGTAATCTGGTTGGTAATCTAACCTTGTGAAAGATTAAACTACACTGTTACATTATGAACTTTGAATATGGTAACTCACACAGTATGTCTCAATATGACAATTAGTCATGCGTGTGACTATAAGACTTACTTAATCCCCAACTTTTTGAGTTTTCCAAAGAGCTGAGTCTTGTGGTGTTCAAAGCTGAGTCAGCATGTTAACTACGTGTTTGTTTTTTTACAGAATATAAGCAGCATTTCAATGGTATAGCTGGTCACGATTGGCCTATTTTACCTGATCTATTTGTTGGATAGTTAAATCTATAATGTATTATATGTCATTCACCAATCAGATGTTTTCAATGAATAATCTTTATCAGCAAGTGATATAACTTAAGCTCTCAGATAAATCTAGTGGAGTCAAAAGTAAAATATATTCCTCGAAGAATATAAACATGTCGGAAGAAGTACCCAGAAGTTTTACTTAAGTTAATACCACTGTGTAGAAATACTCATTAATACTGTATATTCTACAAGTAAAATTAAGTATATTAGGTATAAATGCACGAGGGGCGGGACAGCGCGTGGGTCAGCCTCCTCCCTGTCCCGCCCTCTTCCGGACAGTGACGTCACGGCGCCTACCATCTGCTTATCAGTCGGTCGAGTCGCTAGCGGACAGTGAAGGTTACCTGCTTCAACAGTGCTTGAACGGCAACCTTTCAACTGTCTTCGTACCCTTACAATCGCTTTGATCGCTCAGACCACATTTGATAACCATCTAATCAAATTTATTTTACCTTGAAACATCAGCTAGCTGAGATATTCTGAGCACGTTTAGCTTGCTAGCTAGCTGAACCGTTTGTTTAGTCAACGACGCGAGACTCGGCACAGCCTTTCGATCTCCTCACGAGAAGACCCGCCACTGAAATCTGGTAAGAATTCATCTCGAAGCTTGTAGTCTTCTCGTGTGTGTGTTTTCCGCGGACGGACCCACGTCTCCGTAGATGTGGGCTCAGCGGAGTAAAGTGACGTAACGATCGGTGCTGGTGCGGTTGTTTATCTCCTGCCCGCCGCGCGCCACTGAGGCCTTGGCGCAGTTGACACACGACAACATCGGACACAACAACATGGCACACGACACAACATGGGACACAATAAACAAAACGATACGTTTAAACAGTCGGGGCTTCACGCGTCTCCTAATACGACGTTTGACGTTCTGCAACATTATAGATGTTAAAATAAATTCAACTGTCGTGTTAATATGATTTCTTTTTTTGGGGGGGGGGGGTGCGGGGATTGTTGAGTTTTTTTACTTCTGTGACCAGATTCCGTCACATAAAACAAACCTGCGTCAAACCCCGTGACACTGAGGTAATAGTTTGGTGCAGTGTGCTCTGGAAAAATGATACCTCTGATGAAGGTTGGGCACATCGATTATCATTTTATGTAACTTGTTTGTTCAGGGCTGAATATTGCTTCACAACAATCAGATGGTATATTTGGTCAAATCATTTTGTATTTAAATTAAACGTATAATACAAAGCAGTGCACCTGAGTCAGATTTGACCAACATTTAAAATAATTTTAACCGTGAAGACAGATTTGCCATGATTACTGATTATCAAAATGCTTTAATAATTTACTGAAAATACACTAATCAATTCAACTTTAAATATGATGTATACCATATGGGATTATCAGAAGCATCTATTGTTACACATGCTTATGAGTTGTATCATTGTGTGTCTTGTTTGTCTAGTAAGGGTGTTGTTGGCTGTGTTTCAGAACAATGAGTTCCCAGGTGAGACAGAACTTCCACCAGGACTGCGAGGCTGCAATCAACAGGCAGATCAACCTGGAGCTGTATGCCTCCTACGTCTACCTGTCTATGGTGAGTCTAATAGAGAAGTGTTTAAAAGGAGAAAAAAAGGGAATTTAAAAAAAGATGAGTGCGTGACACTAAGCATAAGAGGAACTGTGTTTTATCCGTTATGCGGGTGTCAGTTATTATTGAGAAGTGATTTAAATTATTTTAACCAGACTGTATTGTGGTTGTCAGGTAGCCCACTGCCATTATGAATAATTTCTGTCATATTCATGACATCTATTTCTTCCGTCCATCCGGGGAGAGGGATCCTCTGTTGCTCTCATGAAGGTTTCTTCCCTTTTTTTCCCCCTATGAAAGGGTTTTTACTATCTTTTATTTGGGAGTTTTTCCTGATCCGACGTGAGGTCCCGGAACAGGGATGTCGTATGTGTACAGATTGTAAAGCCCTCTGAGGCAAATTTGTGATTTTGGGCTGTACAAAATAAACTGAATTGAATTATGTCTAAAAGCCACCCTCAGAGCAGCCATTTTAATTAAGAAATAGCTTGTCACCCATGTGCGTGAGCGTCTAGGTTTGTCTGTTTCATGTTGTGTCTGAACTGAGGTGAATTGGAGGTGTGACTGAGAAACAAAGTAAAGGTTGAAGTTCCTTTTTAGAGATTATGTACAGAGTAGGGGCATGGAGTGCATTGCCTAACCTTAAAAACGTGCTTCACTTAAAGCACAGCTTTCGCCTATTGACCCCACACGTAGTGTAATGTTGGGTTGAATGGAAGTGTTTAAAGTTTATCATATTAAACTCTCCGTACACAGCTCCTTTTAGCTGTGTGTGGTTATCTTGGCGGATAGGTATTTCAGTGTTATGTTTCGCCCACATTTCAGGACTTTTTTTTTTTTTGTTTCACCTGAAGGAAATGCCTAGTTTTCTTTTATATATATATATATATATATTTTTATAAACCAGACATTCCCCTCTTTTCTCCTTACAGGGATACTACTTTGATCGGGATGATCAGGCATTGCACAACTTTGCCAAGTTCTTCCGTGATCAGTCACATGAGGAGCGTGAGCATGCTGAGAAGCTGATGAAACTACAGAACCAGAGGGGGGGGAGGATCTTCCTACAAGATGTTAAGGTACGAGCTCATATTGATCGAATGTGTATTTTTGTAAAAAAAAAATCTATTAGTTTTGAGAGTTTTAACTTAAGGACTGGGTGTGTAATTTCCGGTTCTGCGCTATCGTATACTGCATGTTGGGAAAGCAACATAAGGCCAAAAAGATACAATGGGTGTGAGTGGGCTGTGCTGCTTATCTTTCACCGACACAAAACACACAACCCGTTGAACGTTAAACTGCAAACTCACTCTAAAATAATCAGACGGCTTGTTGTTGGCCTCATTAATAAGTGTCTCACTGTTCTCCCGACCTGTTTCGTATTGCAGAAGCCAGAGAGGGATGAGTGGGGCAGTGGAATTGAGGCCCTTGAGTGTGCCCTGCAGCTTGAGAAGAGCGTGAACCAGTCACTGCTGGACTTGCACAAGCTCTGCTCTGAGCATAACGACCCACACGTGAGTATTGAATCGTGGCTTGGCGGTTGCAAAGCACGGCAAAACATTATTTTTTCACAATTAAGTTCTCCAACACCAATCCCAAATTCTCAAAATAAAAATAACTCAAGCGTGATTAGAAAATCCTCGTACTGTTACCTCTTGCATACCCAAGTATTACCCTGTTTTAGACTTTAAAAATCTGAACTGAGCACAAGCACTTCCGACATGCGCATCGGTTGTGCACCTGCAATTTAGAAATCTAGAGATTTGTTCACTGCAATGAGATGCACATTCTGCAAGTTTCATTTTTGCAAGATGTGAAAAACATCCGTCAGACTTTAATGTGGCCTAATATGGTGTTTTAAAGCAAATGTACTATGCAACAGACTTGAGCTTGTTTTGTTTTAATATTCAGTAAAAGTTCTTTTCAAGTCTAGTCGATTTGACAGTGTTGTTTTTCAGTCATTTAGCGAGTTATAGATCTATATGATCGTAGTGACAATCCAACTCTTGTGTAACCTTTGCTAATGTTCTCTTTTTACATTTCAAAACGTAAATGACAATCGACAGTTTTGCCATATTAGGCGTTCTTTCAGTTAAATTCAGTGTGTGCGTTTCAGCTCTAATTTGATTTAACTCCCTTTCATTCAGTTGTGTGATTTCATCGAGACACACTACCTGGACGAGCAGGTGAAGTCCATCAAAGAGCTGGGAGACTGGGTGACCAACCTGCGCCGCATGGGAGCTCCTCAGAACGGCATGGCCGAGTACCTGTTTGACAAACACACCCTGGGCAAAGAAAGCAGCTAAAGCCATTCAAATCACATTTACAAATGCTTTCTACATGTTTATGTTTGTATCTAGCTTTCAATCATTATTCAAATATGAAGCCATCTGCATGGTACTGGCAAGTCATTTAAACCCGTTATATTACTTGTTATATAACATTAGTTACTTCACTAATCTCAGAGCTGTGAGCTATTCCATTCAAAGGCCACTCTTTTATCTTGCATTTCTCTCTGTCGTTACTATGCATTTACTGTGTTTTATGCCAGGAGCTGTTAATCAAACCAAATAAAACGAACCCTCTGGATTCTGATATGTCTCTTCTTTTTTTTATATAATTTTTTTATGTTGTCCCAATATTAAAAACAAAGACAGTTTGTATCTCGCAAAACGTGTCCACTGACAGATGGGTAAAAATGGTACTAATGATTGGTTTCACTTCCATAACCTGAGAAAACAGAACTAGGCAGTGAGCTTCTATTTTAGGTTCTGTTTTTATTGCAAATGACAGGTTTTTAAAGCTCTGGCTATTGGCATTGTATTTAAATGTATGGACAGCTAAATGTTTTGGTAGTTGAAGGAGACTCCACAGACTGGTAATTGAGAAAATAATCACAATGTTTACCTGAATGTGAAGAACATAACTACTGTTTTCCTCAAAGCCTGTGGTGTCCAGAAAATATACACCAAGAATCCCAAATAAGCAGCTGGACGTGAAACTAATTATGATCATCTGAAGTTCGTGTCTTGAGGCATTAGCAAATGGCCACTTGTCTCTTTTGTGTCGGCGTATTTCATAAACTGTTGTGATCATCAACCGATGGTACCAAAGACCAGTTTTAAACGTTACAATGTCTGCCTACGCACCATCTAGAATCAAATGATCAGGGGATTTCCAACTCAAAACCGCTTTACAGGAGGTGTAAATTAAATGTTTGAGCGTAGACTTGCATCAACATGAGTTTGTAATCACAGACGTTTGTTTTCTTTCAGAGATGCAAACTTCTAGTGGCGATATCAGGATGTCTGTCGTATATGTACAGATCGTAAAGCCTTCTGAGGCAAATTTGTGATTTTGGGCTATACAAAATAAACTGAATTGAATATAGAGGTTTTAAATATATTTAAAAAATGAATGTTCCACTTTAATAAAGGGAACTCAATTTTATATTTCTGTTTGTACTGCATGCCAAGAAAAGCTCAGCTTTTGGATTTTTGGCCAACTTTACTGTACTGCACTCCTTATTATACTCTGAATTTAAGCATGTTTCACCTTAAGACAATGTTTTTGTATTATTGGAAACTAGTCATCCTGCTATTTGTTGTAGGATAGTGGAGTGAAGACAAGTCAAAGTCCTAACTCAAATGCAAATAGACCACACTATAATTTATTCCCAACACAAAAGTAAAGAACAGAACTGGAAGAACAACTTTGAGGCACCTTGAGATCAAAAGTTCTATAAAGAACAATATTACAAAATCAACATTTGTTAGCAAACTGAATATATAAATGTGAATTAGCACATTTCCTGGCAGACTGAGGTGTTCAGGCTTCTTCAAGCTCCACCAGCACACCGTCACAGTCTTTAGGATGGAGAAACATCACCGGTTTCCCGTGAGCTCCTATCCGGGGTTCTGCTGACAGAGTTCTGATGTTCTTTGCTTTCAGGTCCGCTATTGCAGCGTCAATGTTGTCTACCTGCAAACATCAGGAAAACTTTGGCGAGTCTGATACACTCAATATCATACTGATAACCTTCAATATACAGTCAAGTATGGAATGTATGAAATGTGCTGTATTGGTGTCAAAAGTGTGACAAAGAGGGCCTAGTGGTTAAAATAAGGTTTGAAATGTGCAAATGCTAGTTTGTTTTAGGTAGCTTAACTGCCATAATAATTAATTAGAGACTGACACCAGTATTGATAATTGACAAGTCTGACGATAATTTGTATTTTGACACATAATGTCATTTTTTGTACTGAGAGGGACGTTTTACATTCAAACATGTCAGTGCTCTCTGGTGGACAAACTGTAATATTGTTTCTACTACTGAATGACTAGTGCACACATATTTGTATCGTTTATGTAGTGCTTATTAATTAATAAAGTCAACCTATACGCCAGTAATTATATATCTGTATTAAGCTAATATTGGTTAATCTATCTATTGGGCATTTTGATAACTGGTTGTTTAATTGATTGATTGTTTATCTTAGCTTTTACCGAGGAACCCAAATAAGAAGCAAACCAAATGTACAAATACACGATATTCTCCTGGTTTTGGTGTGGTTTACTTCAGGTATGTGTTTGGTAAGTCTTCCACGAAAAGGTAAGCACTGGAGTTCAGTGTCTCCAGACTTTAGACCTAAAAGAGCATCTTTGGGTTAATGTGTTTTTGTAACATAATGCCGTTCTCAGGTCAGACATTTCGACCCATCAAACAGGTAAAACAAATAATTAATGAATAATGGGTACTTTTCATTCAGGTGTGTCACTGCCGTCAGTGCCTTGGTATTTACATTGTTCACAGAAGACATTTCAACATGTGACATTAGTAGTTTCAAAACAATTTTTGCATAACATAAAGTCTTAGTGACAGGTGCAAAAACTCATGCCTCAACAAGAAAACCAAAGAATCCTGGACACTGACCATCTCTTGAACTCTTGAACTCACTTTATTGTTTTGGTAGTTAACAGACATGTCACAGAAGGACAAGCACATGTGTAAAAAATTAAATGAATAATGGCAGAATTATAAAATACCTAGCTTCTTTGGTTTCAGGATTCTGCTATTGTGCATAATGGCTCACTGTCCCGGCTTACTGATGAGCCATCAATTATGGAACACCTGTACACCAGTGTGACAAGTCAAAATGTCTGCGATGAAAAGAGCCTGCTGAGCATGCTGGCTCACTTGCACACATAAAGGGAACGGGTCTGTGTTATTAGCTATACTTGTGCTTATTCTACTACGACAGATCATGTTTGTAGTGAGAAAGTTATATTCAAGCTTACCTGAGGGAGAGTTGGAGTCCTACATAATATTGATCAGATGTACCTGATACAGTGTCCTCTGAGTGTAATCCCTATGACAAGTTATCAATGTTGTCTCACCTCAATACAAATGTGGTGCATCCCTCCAGACTTGTTCTTCTGTAAGAAGCCAGCGATCGGGCTCTTCTCCCCCAGAGGATGCAGCAGCTCCAGCTTAGTGTTGCCGAGCTCCACAAACACTGTAGAGACGCCGTGCTCGGGCAGGGGCACCTGGTCACTCACTGTGGCCCCCAGCACGTCCCGATACAGAGCCGTGGCCTTCTCCATGTCAGGGACAGCGATGGCAATGTGGTTCAGCCTCCCAAGCTTCCAGAGTGACCCGGGAAGGCCCTGATGGAGGGGTGGTTTTGTTGAATGTGTCCTCAGGAGTGTGAGGCAAGAACATCTGGAAAGACCTCCCACTGAATAATCAGATTAAGATATAGTGAAATTAGTTGTGGCTATTGTTTTGGAACATTAGTCCTAAACTAGAGTCTTATTTCACACTGTCTAGTTATACAATATATTATGTACCAGCTTGTTGCAACACGGTCAGCTTAGCTGTGTGATTTTTACAGAGTAAACACAAGACATATGTATATGACTACACCACTCCATCACATGGAAATATTATATATGTATTGTGCATAATTTCACACCTTTCCCTAAATTCATCCTGGCATTGTGTATCCTTGGAATCTCCACTAGATTTCAAAATAAAGGTCTGTAGTTTTGAAAATAGTCTAGGCCACATAGCATGACTGATACACACACTGTAGTTTATAACACAATTTAAACACTTCATTGGGGAGTTAAGCTTATGCAATTGTACATTGAACAGCTACAACCTTTGTCAAATGTTAAATTTTAGGCTCTCATAGAGTTCTTTACCATTTCTAATCTGAGTTGAAAAGAAGAACACGTGTATACATTGGTGATTATAAGAGTATGTACGAAAGTTATCTTTGCATGTATTCAGATATAAGTAATACAAGTAATTCAGTCGTTTTACCAAAAAAACGAAAAAGTGTCACGTAACGTTATCCTGAAACCTGCAAGAATACAACCCCATGATGTAACGTAAGTAGGGACAATAACTTTGTGTAACGCAGCTGATATTGATAATGCAATATTGTTTAAGGTTTTACAATAAATAATTCGATGACAAAGCAACTGATAATACTACCAAATATGCGTTTGGTAGTACAATTACTATTTCTACCAACCTGCAACCTTCAGCATTGCGGACGCCATGTTTGTATGTCGGAACCAAAATCAGCAGCGGAAGAGTTTCTCGGCGGACCTGTTTACCTGTAGCACAGACGACGGCGCATGTGGGAGAAACGATGGCTAGTGGAGCTATGTTGAGCGTGCTGGAGGAGTGTGTGAAGACAATAAAAGGCAATACAGCACAACCCGAGAACTTTCTGAGGCAAGTGTTTGCTGTCTGTGTGTTTGTGTGGTTGAAAAACGTGTTAAATGTTGTTTACGCCTGTTTGAAGAGAAGTGTTTGAACTAGCTAACCTAACCGTTAGCTAAAGCTAACTGCATGCACTGCTAACGCTCTTTGAGATTGAAGAGGTTTTGGGAGGATGTTCGCAAACAAACGCAGAAAATAACTAGCTTGTATCTAGACGGATAGTTTACTACATTTAAAACATAACTTCACTGCCCAATATGTTATACCCTACTACATTAACAGTTAATAGAAACAACCGGTACAGTAAATTCAGATGCTGATTGTGATACAAGATTGAATGCAAGACAACCATCTGCTATAACAGTGTTAACAAAGAGGAACTAAACTCGTCACAATATTTGGATTGAATACACTGCCAAATGTATGCGTAAACCTTTTGCTTTTAATACAACACCGGACTTTCCATACTGACTGTTTCCACCTTTTCAGCCTTCAAGATGGAGTGGCAGCAGACTTTACCTCTCTCACTAAGATCCTGTATGACCTCCACAAAGCTGAAGAGCCTCAAAATTATAAAGGCAGCCCGTTGGTTCAGCTGGTGGTGGAAAACTTTGATGAAGAGCAGATCTGGCAGGAGCTGGAGCTCCAGAACAATGCTGTAATGAAACACTTTAAGAATGCAGCTGATGAAGCTTTGGCAGATGACACATTAACAGTGCTGGTAGAGGAGGAGGATGAAGAGAGTAGTGCGGAGGCAGAAGTAGAGACTGATGCTGAAAATGTTGATGAAGAGGAGGAGGAACCACCCAGACGGTCTAAGAAAATGGCTGTTGAGGGTGGGGCAGAGGAGTACACAGATGAAGACTCTGATTTAGATTTTGACGTGGACGCTCTGGAGAAACGAGAGAAACAGAAGAAGGAGATTGGAAGGAAAGGCTCCAAAACAAAGGTGGTTCCCTCTGAGGTTGATGATACATTCTTCAAACTGTCAGAGATGGAATCGTTTCTGGATGATATGGACAAGCGAGAGGGAAAGAAGGATGAGAAAGAAGATGAGCTAGACTATTTTCAGGACATGCCCTCCGAGGAAGACGACGATCTCAACTTAGATGAAATACTTGCAGCCCAAAAGAAAAAGAAAATCACTGTATGTGTTTTATCACTTTTCTCACATATTCTATTGTGTCCTGATGATACATGATATAAAATATATGTATTATTATTTACATTTTAGGTAAAGAGCTCAAGGAATCTCAAGTACAAGGACTTCTTTGATGCTGTGGATAGTGAACCAGCTAAAGCAGATGACCAGTCAGATGGCGAGGATGACAGCATGAATAAAAACCGGGAACACAGTGGAGAAGAAATGTATGACGAGGCTGATGATTATGATGCTGAAGAGGAGGGTGACGATGAGTAAGTGTGATTTCATTATGTAATACATATATTTATGTGTGAGAGAACGTGTATGATTGATTCCATCATGTTTGTGTCTATCCTTTGCCAGGGATGAAGAGACAGAGACATCTCATAAGAAAGTTACCTTTAAACTCGCTGAGGATGATGACAGCGAGGGAGAGGACGTGGAGGACATTATTGGAGGAAAAACTCCAAGCTCAGCAAAATCTGAACCAAAGTCATCGTTTGAAAAGCGGCAAGAAAAGGTAATCGGGTTTAAAATGTTTGCTAATTTGATTTGCTACCACGTGTGGCTAAAATTTGGCACAAGTATCATAATTTAATGGGTGCATTTTACACTAACTGTAGGCCATGAATGTATCACTGCAACAGTACTGCTTGTACGTTAATCTGACGGCATTCAATTCAGACGGTGTTGAAAGTGACACGGAGGTCCACTAGGTCCAATTTCTTAAGATTGTCATCTTTTGAATAAAGTGACGCTTACTCAGACGAGATACCTACATGTTCAATTGCCATCCGATTGAATGGGTGCATGTCTGAAAGGGCCTGAGAATCCTTTTAATTTATAGATCTGTTCCTCAAACTGGACTTCCTGGATTGTGTTTAATGTCTCGGCGGTACCTGAAGCAACATGCCTCATCAACGCAACCCCTTACATTGTTTTAGTGCAGGGTTGATGTCAGTGTGAATGTTCACTAATGGCAATTATTCTATCCTTTTGTTTCTCTACCCTCCAGATGTCAGAGAAGATAGGGCAGTTGGAGCAAGCCGCTCTAGGACAGAAATCATGGCAGTTGTCAGGAGAGGTGACTGCACAGACTCGTCCAGAAAACAGCATGCTGGAGGAAGATGTGGAGTTTGAGCAGACCGGCAGGATGGGTGAGTGACTCTTCTTCTTTTGAGGTTGGCAGATGTTTGTATGTTATTTTGGATTTATACAATTATTCATCCTGGGGTTATGTTTATGTTGTGTTTGAAGTTGTGAGGATTTCTTTCTGTGTACTTCTTCAAATCGGATAACAAGATTTTATCTTTGGCCTTTTAGCCCCGAGTATTACAGAGGAAACCACACTACAGCTTGAAGACATCATCAAACAGAGAATTAAAGACCAGGTTAGTCCCCATATCTTGTGTTTTTTATATTGTCTGAAACAATTGTAGTAATAGTTTATAACCAAGTACCTTTTGACTTGTGCTTCTGTAAGGCGTTTGATGATGTGGTCCGCAAGGAGAAACCCAAAGAGGAGGTGTTTGAGTACAAGAAGAGGCTAACGTTGGACCATGAGAAGAGCAAGCAGAGTCTAGCGGAGATCTATGAGCAAGAATACCTCAAGCAGAATCAGGTTTGACTTTTATCTTGTTTTCACTGCTGTTCCAATACGCATGAACCTGTGCTTTACCCTTTCTCACTATTTTCTGATTTCAGCAAAAGACCGAGGAGCAGGAAAACCCAGCTCATGTAGAAATCCAAAAGCTTATGGACACACTCTTCCTAAAATTGGATGCTCTCTCCAACTTCCACTTCACACCCAAACCAGTAAGTTTTGCCCATAGACAGCACTAACTGAAAGTCGCCAAATATCTTTTTAAATATTGAGATGAACTTTTACAATTTACCGAAGGACAGTCAAAGTGTCCGCACTCACCAGAAATCACAGCCTTATTGAGCTGTTTTTAACCTGAGATCCAACTATGGTTTGTGACCGCTTCAATTTAATCTGTGGTTCTTAATGCATTCAAAGTTTTGAGACCTAATACATACATATATACCATGCCATCCCCTTAAAAACATGTGGTTTGTAAAAAGTGCCAATGCATGAACGGAATACATATGAGTTGTAGGAATGCACCGATCCCACTTTTTCAGTCTCAGTGCCTGGGCTTTGGATATCAGCCTACACCTAGTTCTAATCTGATACCAGTGTTTAATTAATAAGTTGTATGCCTCACTGCATGGAAGTCCTGGGGTCATTCTTTTATCGCTAAGGCGACATCAGACTTGAGTTAAACATTGGTTTCTTAACTAAAACTAAATGTAACAAATAAATATATAGATATAAATTTACTGAATTGTTATTTATTATTAAAATAATAAATTGCACACCAGCAAATTGGTCAAAATGTACACACAAATTGTAATTCCAGTATATACCGTAAAAGCTGGGTTACAAGCCGCTACTACCTTCGGTGGTTGTCCCCGCTGTAGCAAGCTAGTCCTGCTGCTAGTTCCCCGCTGCTGCTGCTACTCCCTGCGTCCCCTCTGCCCGAGTCGGGCGTCGAGCCGGGGCTGGTCCCACTACCTTCGGTGGTTGTCGGGGAGCTCTAGCGGAAATTAGCGGAGAGCTAGCTGCTGCTAGCTGGCTACAGCGGGGAACTAGCGGGGGACACCCACCGAACGTAGTAGCGGCTTGTAACCCGACTTTTACGGTAGTATATACACATAGAATTAAATTGTATAGATCAGCCTCTTTGTCACCGATACAGCTACCTGAGTCAGTATCAGCCCGATATCGGTGCATCCCTAATAAATTACAAATGTAAACTGATTATTTTGACAAAAATAGCAAGCCAGTGCAGTTTTTGAATTGATGTTGCTCTTTGTCCACAGCCCGTTCCCGAGGTTAAAGTGGTGTCTAACCTGCCGTCTGTCACAATGGAGGAGGTGGCTCCAGTCAGCGCTAGTGATGCCACGCTGCTCGCACCAGAAGAAATCAAAGTATGTCATCAATTCATTTTCAAACATGAACTTTTATCTTGGTTTATTTAGTTGCACGGCGTGTCCTAACAATACTCTCCTCTGACCAAAGGAGAAGAACAAAGCAGGAGAAATTCTGGGTGATACTGAGAAGACGGCAACGGACAAGAAGCGTGACCGACGCCACAAGAAGACGGTTAAGCGTATAAAGATCAAGGAGAAGGAAAAGAGGCAGAAACTTAAAGAGGCCAGTACAACTGGGGAGAACAGAAAGCCTTCAAAGGCTGAAGTCACAGAAAACCTGAAGAAACTCACAAAAGGAGGCAAAGCCAAGATACTCAAGGTGGGTGGCTTCTCTCATGTAGTCAGTATTCGTTCAGCGTTTTTGAGGTACTGGTGCTTTAATTCAACATTCAGATTGTATGCTAATTCTCTACATTAGAGGAAATATTGTACCTCATTTGATAGTCATAGTCACTAGTTACTTTATTACTAATGTTTTACACATGAAACTTATGAACAATATTAAAAAAAATTACAAATATGATCATCTACCCAGAAGTATAGAAAATAATTCAAATTAACTGCCTCTTGACCAGCGACAACATTTACAATGTTGACACATTCAAGAATCAGTAAAAGCAATCACATAATATGACATGCCATAATGTATCCTCAACGGAAGCCATTTAGCTGCATAACAGGTATTTTAATTTGGCACTTTTGTTTGAATAACAAAATTTTAATGCAGAACTTTTACATGTAACAGAACTTTTACATCAAAGTAGTGGTGCTTGGTTATTTGTGTGTTAGCTTCATATGTCTGCTTCCACTATCCAGGCACATCACACCTTGCCAAAATACCCATTACATGAATTCTTGGATAATAAATAAAACTGTTTGTTCCTGAGGTGACTCAATAAACAATGTGTTCCTCTGTTTCAGGATGAGGGGAAGGACAAGGCTCTGCGGTCCTCTCAAGCCTTCTTCTCTGAGCTGCAGGACCAGGTTAAAAGTCAGATCAAAAGTGCAAAGGACCCGTCTTCAAAGAAGAAGAAACACAAAGAGGTTTCTGTCAGCAAACTCAAGTTATAATAACTGTGATGGTTTGTTGTGGACGAGCAACATTTTATTGTACAGATTCTTTTTTTATGAGAAAGCTGCAATATATTAAATCTGAAAATCCTTGTTAAATGTTTCCATTTTCATTAAAATAAATGGAGAGCCCAGTTGTGTTTGTTTTGGCAATGAGTAACGCATTTTTAACTACCGGTAATAATAAATGAAAATATCAGAGCTTTGTGGAAAGATGAATGTACAGAGCCTGTGTGAACAAGGATGTTCGCGCGTATGTTTTTTTATCTTTTTTATAAATATCCACAAACCTTGCAAAAAAGTCACAAGGTATATGGAGGCCTACATGTGTATATTGTCTGAGCGCATAATGGCGAAAACAAAGATCAGATCATTACAACAAACAATGTCGCTGTAACAATCTAGGATGGTTTGTGTGTATTAGGCTGCTCTCGATCAGCCCTTTTTATAAGCGGTTAATCGAAGCCAATGAATATCAAAGAACACATTAATCTGGTACAGGTATAACTGAATAAATACTCTTACGGCAATCATACTCCTTTCCTGCCTCAGTCATTACATATTAGCTTGTGTACGTTTTGCTTGTAGGATAGCCACCTTGTGCAATACAGAGTGTAATACTTTCCTTAAATATGATACCGTAAAAATAAAAAAGTTATAAATACTACTACTTAAACAGCAATTAATAGTACTTCAGTGTACTTGGGTCACACCAGTGGTCGAACGGGTTCGACAGAAAGCATGAAGACCACGCCCTCTCGAGATATTATTCCCATGACGTCACTACAGATCATTACGGAAGTAAACCGGGCGACGAAACCGACAGAACCCTGACAGAAACCCAAATAAGTTGTGTACGCTTGGCTAATACTTCCAGGTAAGTCACGACATCTGTACTGACTGTCATTCGCTTTAAAAGTGTAATATTCCCCACACTACTCGAGTGTGTTTGATCAGTTTGTTTTTATTTCGCTAACGTTAAGCGAGAGCTAGTCGACGTTAGCGAACAGACAGCTAAACAAAGCCAAGGCTGACCAAAAGTCAGGCGGAGCAACATAGACCCACGGCGGTGTTTACAAACTGGTATGTCAGAGTATGGTTTAGTAGAAAGACGGACAGCCGAGACATTAAATAGATAAGATGGTAAAGTCTAAAATAGCGCGGCTTAATATAGCCGCGTTCGCTGTCTGTCGCGTCAAGCTACAGCTAACTGTTTTGAGCATTTCATAAACGTTTAGCACGTTTGTTTTGCTAGCAAGCTGGCTTAATGTTCTCGTGTGTGTAGTATTTGTTTGGAGGAGTTAAATCTGCGGAGTCATTCTGTTGGTCACGCTCACATGATGACGTGACTCACTGGATCTGAGGTTTGGGTTGTTGCTTCCGCGTGGAGTCGGTGCTTTCATGCTGCTCTCTCTCGTGTTCACAGGTCGTCTGTCATCATGCTGGGAGGAGGATTCAAAGCAGAGAGGCTGAGAGTCAACCTCCGGCTTGTCATCAATCGTCTCAAACTCCTTGAGAAAAAGAAAAGTAAGTCCATACACGAATACAAACCCTGGACCTATTCCCCTACAGTTCATGTGGAATCAGTGGGTTCTTGTTAATTTGTCTGCTCCTCCAAGCCTTATGTGTATTCATTTTGTGTTCTCTATAATGTTGTGAAAATGTAATATTATATAGGCGGAGGCTTGAAATAAGCCCAGGCTTTCTGAACTGTGATGTAATTTATCTCTGTTATGTTTATGTATTATTTTTTTTTAAACTAAAAAGATAATGACGGTTTACCTTTCCCCACTCTTATTCACAAATAAAAAAAATTAAGCTGAGCTTGCTCAAAAGGCAAGGAAGGAGATCGCAGATTACCTGTCATCAGGAAAGGATGAGCGAGCTCGGATCCGTGTGGAGCACATTATCAGAGAAGACTATCTGGTGGAGGCCATGGAGATCCTGGAGCTCTACTGTGACCTGCTGCTGACTCGCTTTGGCCTCATTCAGTCTATGAAGTGAGTAACTAGTCAACTAGGTACACCTAGTGAACATACTGATTTAACGTGTGCATTAATTGACTATGAGGAATGTGTGGGTTTTTGCTTTATGAACGTTCACTCTGTCATTGTGGCCTTTTCTTTTAACCCCTTTTCTGTTTCACCAATTAGGGAACTGGACCCAGGTTTACAGGAGGCAGTGTCCACCCTCATCTGGGCAGCACCTCGTCTCCAGGCAGAGGTGTCTGAACTAAAAATTGTAAGTACTGTCTAGGTGTAACATGATGCTGGTGGCATTGCCAACAATATTGAACACATTCTGTCTATTCCTATTGTGCCAGTCTTGACAGTTGTATCTTTTAAATGCTTCTATCAGGTATCTGATCAGCTCTGTGCAAAATATAGCAAGGAGTACGGCAAACTGTGCAGGACAAACCAGATTGGTACAGTCAACGATAGGGTAGGCAATTGTGTCATGTCTATTCAAGAATGCATGCACCTTCAACTTAGTAACTTTTTTTGTGACATTTAATCAAATATCTGTGTTTTATAGCTGATGCACAAACTGGGTGTGGAGGCCCCTCCCAAGATCTTAGTGGAGCGCTACCTGATCGAGATCGCCAAGAACTATAATGTGCCATATGAACCTGACGCCATGGTCCGGGTGAGTGTTAAAGAATCTATTATCACTCACTTTGAAGGATGAAATCATGCATTGTGTTTATTTACTTGCTCATCCACCCCTGTTTCTGGACAGCCCGAGGTGTCTCCTGGAGAGGAGGCAGACCTGATTGATGTGGACAATGACAGGAAGCCTGGAAGAGGAGGAGGTGGAGGAGGAGGAGGAGGAGGAGGAGGTGGTGGTGGTGGTGGTTTCACTGTTCCTCCTGGTGGTATGCCTATGCCCATGCCCATGCCCATGCCAACAGCTTTCAACTATCCATCTCCTAAAGGACCGGTAAGAGATTATTTTTACAGACCCCATTCTTTATGATTTTGTTGGGAGTTATGCATTTGATGATGGAAAAGTTGTCAAGTAGGAATGGGCGACTTGGATGAAAACTTCAATCACAGTCTATATCATCCTATCAACCAAACATGGAGTGAAAATCTCAACATGTTATTTCATAAGCAATGTCTGTGTCACTCAAAGTAGTCTATAGAAATCACGGGGGCCAGTTTTTTATATTTTCTTCTGGCACCATTTCCTACTAAAGCTCCTCGCAATGATGTCTGGATTATCTTCAGTGATTTATTGCTTTGTGATTTGAATTAACATGCCGTTAAAATAAATAAATAAAGTAAATGTAACATTTTGGCCCATTCTTTTACTTTTATAGTCGGTCGTTGTGATGATATGACTGTGTGAAGATGTAGTTTTACCAGCAATCATCGCACCCAGACCCGATTTATGGTCTGAAAACAATTGTACTTTGTTATCTTTTCTTTGGATGGCTTGACATGAATGATAATTATACATTTAAAGTTTTTCCACCTGCCTCCCTCAGACTAATACCTGACTGTTTTCCTCCAGGAACCGTATAACAATCCTGTTGGAACCTACGACAACTTCCAGCACCCCATGGGAGGAGGGCAGCCCCCTCAGCTGCCCTCTTGTCCCCCCACGTACGAGTCTGTAAGTGACTGAACCCCCCATCCATGCCCCCTTCCCGTTCCCACAGATGGAAAGACGGACAGGGCAGGGCGTCATTCAGGGAAGACCAGTTCATTCAGCTTGCTTGCAGTTTTGCATGTCTTTTACTTTTTTTGCACCAATTCTCAGAGTATAGGATCAGATTCTTCCTCATCTGCATGAAGTGCTAATACTTCACTAACTACTAACTTGATTTGATCATTTGCTCTGAGGAGGGCAGATTAGTGCATTTTAGGGAGAGCTACGGCCTAAAGTCTGTTTTTAACACACTAAAGGTGATACTTTCTCAAAAATCCCCTGCTGTTTTCCCTTTTTTATTTTGTTTGTTTTTACATTATTGAACATAATTGTTAATACTTTCACAACACTAACACAAAATATTATTTTTCAATATGAAGATGACATGAGCCCTTACACATTTTCTCTGTGTTACAGATTGATGACCTAACTGACAAACCTTCTGTTCCTTCCCAGGCCGTAGGTGAGTTACGCCACCAGTAGTTCGTTTGTATTTTTATCCTATATTTTTGTTAGTCAACAAATCCCCCAAAAATTTTTTATTGCCTCTGTTGATGTTAATCTTAAAAAAAAGAAAGAAGTAAGGTTGCTTTCTGACCTGCCATTGTGTGTTTGCATTTTTGTCAGTGCACACCACTGTGTTTTTCCAGTTGTAAAAATTGCCAGGTATACTGCTGCATTAATTAAATTCAATACCATATGTTACTCTCAGGTCCTGGCCCTTCATCTCAGCTATTTGACAACAACGCTCTCCCAGAACTCCCTTCTGTTCCTGACACGCTCCCCACAACCTCCTTCGGCAGAAACACCACCACCACCTCGGATGACATCGACTTTGACGACCTAACGCGGCGGTTTGAGGAGCTGAAGAAGAAGACCTAATTGCTTTATCCCTGGTCTATACACATGCACACATACACACAGGCATGTGTTGTCATCGACGCAGCTCAAAACTGGAAATGATTTGGATAGTTCTCTCCCTTCCACAGTAATCTTACATTAAACATGTATTCTTACCTCATTTATATAAATGTGACCGTGGCAGTTAGCAGAAACCTTATTTCTGTTGACAGTACCAGTGAGTACCATATGTTTTAATTTCTTTTGGGCACATAATATATATCCTTACATACAATCATGTGGGTTTTGACTCCTGTTCACTCCTCTTTAAGTTCACACAGACTTTAAACGTTTCCAGTTTGTCTATTTAATGTACTATTTAACCAAACTTAGATTGAATTTATTGCTTCTCCCTAGGTTTTTTTTTGGGGGGGGGGAGGAGGGGATGAATAAATAATTAATTGCAGTACATACCTTGATTATACTTTCCACATGCTTCGCTTTGATCTTTGCCTCTATGTCACTCAGTCCAGTCTCAAAGTAGTCAAACAAGCCAGACCGGCTGGCCCAGTTTGACGAGGATCTGGCATTCACACTAACAGAGGCTAGACATTGTTTCTGAGACGAGGCTCCAATACTCTGCAATTTATTCAATTTTTACATAAAGGTATGAGGACAGATTGACGCCATATTTTCAGTGTCTTGCTCGGTTGTGCTGTTTTGTTCGAGTGGGCAGGATGTTTTTAAACACTCCTTACACTTCTAGGTTCATCCATACCAGAAAAAAAGTGTACTGTATTGGGAAAGTCCACAGTGACGCATGCCTAACCTGTTACATGGGTGGTGGGGCACAGATGTAAAGTGATAAAACTGTATGAAAACCTGTAATATAATACATTTACATTGATATAGATACATGAATAATTGAACTGTACAGGGAAAAAACGTTTGGTAGCAGAGAGTTCTTCAATATTTGACAAATACTTTTTTTAATATACAGGATCTTCCAATTTGTTTTTTCCTTTTAGAATCTCAGTCTTACCAAATGCCTGCACCTTCTTAACTTTAAAGTACTTCATTTACAAGCCGATGAGCAGCCACACAACAACCTAATTTGATTGATTAGATGCAAATATTGACCCCAGAGGTGATAGGTTTGTGTTGTCCTCTGTGTGCATGTGTCTTATACTGTATGTGCACCACTGCATTTGCCTTAGGTTCCATTTCTCATCAGAGGCCTTGCCAGTCTGTACTAGGATTATGTATTGGTTTTTCATCAAGATATGTTATCTGTCTGGGTTTTATTTGATTAGATTAGATTACACTTTGCTTTATCTGCTTTGCCCATAAACAAGTCTCTAAAAACCTGTTGAGGTGAAATTTGTAGATTTGATGAAATGCCTGTTCTGGCAATAGAGGTTGATGTTTTGATTTCCTGTGGAGAAATGGGAGTCAGAGGGGTTTTGTTGTCGTACAGACGTGACGTGCCGCTGCAACCGAACCACACCCAGCTCTGCTTGCATGGCAAATGGACGGTGGCCTTGAATACAATGATTCAGCGATCTCTGGAAAACAAATAAAAATGCTTTCCAGCTGGTTGTTTTAGATGTGTTGGAGAAAATAGAGATGATTAACACTACAGAACTGTGATCTGCTCACTGTCTTTTCTATGATAGACTGTTCTTTCATGCTAAACATTGAGATGCAACATTGTGTCTTGTTGCAAAAAAAAAGAAGTTTCTTCCACTGTATACTAAAATTACAATTTAATAAAAGAGTATTTGGAACTGGAAGCTGGTAAGGTTTTTCTTCACACTATTTGCTCTTATTGTCTATAACCCGTCCTCTGCTTTACAAAGATGTAATGTCAAATGGTGGCCAGCAAGGGTCCTCAGTGTAAAGGGAAATCATTATTCCTGAAGAGAAATGTACTCGAGTAGCAGTGAACTACAACAAACTTTTATTTATAGATGAATTGGCTTATTTTGTTTTTGAGGTGTAGGTTTTTCCAATTTTATGTAGTAATCTACATTTCACACAGGATTTTGGTTTAAATACTCTCGTAAGTCCAGTGAAGTGCTTTCTGTGTGAATGTGCAGGGCATTTTCAGCTCGAAAGGTCAACCATTCTTTGAACCTTGCTCTGCTGAATAAACAAATCTGATTTGTTTACATGACGTGCATTTAACAGACGTTTTGTCTTACGTTGGCTGTATTATAGGTGCATTCACACAGGAACAATAGCTAGATGTTATCAAATATGTTTGATGTGAAGTAAACTGTTTAACAATAGTTTGTGTGTGTTCATCATAATGTCACATATGATAGGTACCCTGTGACGTAAACGCACTCAGGTGTATGTTTGAGACCATGTAAAAAGGCCCAGCATGCTTTTCTTCATTTTGTGTCATAGTGTGGTTACTCCAGGCTCCTTATTAACATCCCACAATAAACTGAAAACTGTTCACCAGTAGTATAGAATATACAGCGGTATTGACAAAGTAACCTAATTCTTTGAATAAGCCAATCCCTGTGGTATTAATATGGGTCGAGTCTACTGGATGTTGTGAGGAGAAATGATGGCTGACATGAGGTGAGAATAACAAACATGGTTATTTCACTGAAAGGATGCATTCTGCAAAGGAAATGATCGCAGGATTAGTTAGTAGTTAGCTGATCTGATAATGTCATAGAAGTACTTGTTTTCTGTGTGATGTCAAAGACTGACTCAATGCAGGTGGTCTAAACCTCACTTGGCCAGGCTGTCATTACTACTGCTTTTTCACTGGTGATTGAAAATTATTACACACACAAACAGTTGTTTTTTAAAGTTTGCTCTTAATGTTGATGTGAATACTAACACGCGTATGTGTATCTGCTCCACAAGGACAAATGTGAGATTGACCAGATGACATTAGAAGAAAGTATCCTTTATTAATCAATCCCCTTGGGGAAATTGGTCACTGCATTTAACCCATCCTTAGTAATTAAGGAGCAGTGTGCTGATGTGAAGTGCCCGGGGAGCAACTGGGGGTTCAGCATCTTGTTCAAGGACACTTTGACATGCAGACTATGGGGAGACCAGGGAATCGAACCGGCTACCTTGTGCTTACAGAACGACCACGCTCCTCATGCGCTACAGCCGTGGGGCGAGTGTGTAAATACACATTGTAAATGTAAAGATCCCTTTATATAGATCTTGACTACATACATCTTTTAATATAATAGTGACGTTGAGGCAAACAAAATTGTCAGGTTTACAAGATTGTCAGGTTTACATATTAGGTAATATAGATCTGTTTATTCAAGTTCACACATACAATACGTACACACAGTATCAATAAATGAAAACAGAAATAGATTGGTGATTAAATAAAAGCACAGGTGGCCTTCATGACAGGACATAATAGTGTCTTCAGACCTGCTTGTATTCCCAAACCAAAAGCACAAACTTGAATGTAGTTAGTTCTGCTCCATAAATCATTCAACGGGAGGACAAGCTGGATCTCACAGAAGACTGCATGTATGATGAAAAGTCGTGAGATGCACCTTCAACATGTATTAAAGTGATATGAAGATGAAATGAAAAAGGTCATCAATTGGTAATCAGCTCCCATATGTCCCATATGTTACGTAAAAGCACCCTCTCACTCTACCAAGTCCATGTTTTTAATGGACGTCATACACTGTGATCACTATGTTGACAGCGATAGACTGTGGCTGTTAGTGAGAGTCTTTGGATTCTAACCATATTAATAGTTCAAAGATAATAGCTAAAATAAGTATTTCACCGTTTCATGAGCCTTTTAAATATTTTTTATAATAATAATAAAACAAGAAAATGGCCCATTAAAACCCACATTTCCTTAGGTAAAATTAACAAGAAGAACAAAATAAACATGTATTTTCTTTGCAGACTGTACACACTTTTTATATAGTATATTCAATCATTCTAGCAGGGGCCCTATTTCATTGCTTCTTGATTGTGTTTACTTTATTGATTGATTGACAGTTTATTACTTAAAATAACTATAACAATATTACAAAAGATACATAATTCAAAAACAGTTCTGAAACGGCAGGGCGTTAAAATGTGAAAGTACAGTGCAGTGGTGAGTCTAAGAGGGAAGGTTGCAATGGATCTCATGAGCTCTATAGTCTTGCTATTGGTTCAATGGTTTCCTTTGTGGTGAGGGACCAAATTGGAAGACAGTAAGACGTTATAAATATAATAATCGCATGTAGATGCAGCATGTGTCTGAGACAGTATGGTGATAAATGGTCTGATCTGGTTATGAACATAGAATTTCAGGTTGAGCTTCTTCGTTAAGTTATGAGTGTTGTAGGTTTCTGTGATGGTGAGTTTGATTTGGGGTCAGAAAAAGAGGTGGATTTGTTTGGACAATGGAAATAACAGCCTCCTGAAATGAACAAAAGTAACCAGACATTTTCTTTGCATACACACACATTATCACGGATAGTACATGACTTGGAAAAAGCAACACAATGACACGCAACAGCTACAGTTATTTAGTTAACCATTTACTCTGAATCACCTTTACTGAAAACGTTGAAAATTATGTATACATACAAAACACCAGAATTAATTATATATTCAGAAAGTTAAAACTTCTAATAAGTGCAAAAGAGTGTTGAAGCAGAGAGGGTTGCCGTGGTTCGCAGCTGTGCCCATCGAAGAAGACAACATATCCGGCTAAATGCAGCTTCCTCACAGTGTGTCTCTGCCAGAGTAGCGTCTACACTTGTCTTGTTGCTCTGGTAAAGAGAAGACAGTCCAGTGAGACTCACAGTACGTTATTGCTCTTAAACAGAGCGTGCACTGATACACTGTAGAGAGAGAAGTCACTTGGGAGGAGCAGAAAACTAAAAGGGTCATTAGTTTATCTTTGTCAAAGCTAGTTTTACTGGTTCATATATTACATAAGAGCTCACTTCAGTCAACCCAAAACAACATGGAATAGATACCTCTGTTTGCTTTATGAATTATACATAGACTAAACAAAGTATGTAATAAATCAAATTGAGAGGTTTCTCCTAAAAGGCTGTTTATTCTACCCTTTTTTTTTGCTAAGTTGTAAGGCTTCAGTTGTCACAGATATTTTATGTTTATTCAATAAAAGATTTTATTTCAAGTGACAAGCTTGAAATAATTTGTTCAAGAAAATCTAATTGAAACTAGGTTATTATTCCCCTTAGTGTTACAGTGTTATTTCCTTATTATTATATTTCTCTTTAAAAGTCTTTACATTTGCGTTTACTCAAATGTTGCCCACTTGGGGGCAGCAGAAACAAGCTGTGAACACAACATTGACGTATTATCAACTTTAGGCTGTCATGGCGAAGTTAGCAAACAGTTGCCTTTTTACACTTCTGGCAGACATAGCGCAACTTGTTTGAATGTAAGTGCATTATTTCCTCGGTTTTAGCTCTGTGTTTGGTCTCCTCCAACTCTTGAGTGTAATATCTGGCTCTTTAGCAGCTAAATGCTACACTTTGTTCTCCCAGCAAGTTGCTAGGTCTGCTGTTTGGTGCTGAACAGGTTGTGTATAGTTTAGTTGTTACAGTCTGCTCCATCCAAAAACAACATGTTAAGAGTGAACAAAGCAATGCACTGAAGGGGGAAACTGCAGAGTTGGGTGATAATTGTCTGTTGGTTTGTTACCTCCAGCACTTATTTTACCCATCATTAATATAAAAGTATTGATACCAGCTTTACAGATGATGGAAGACATAGATAAAGACAACACAAATGAAAAACTACGATACGGGTTACATTTAACATGTATCACACGTATCAGATGAACACAGACAATATCAAAGGCAAAGGAAAATGTGTTTTGGAGCACAGCACTTACTACACAACACTTTACTTACGGCTAGGAATCTGTACATATTGGCTGCATAATGTTTTCTTACCTAACATCACCTGCTCAATTTCTTCAGTCTCCTCAACAGCTACAGGTTTCAGCAGCAGGGCAAAAAAAACAGCAACTCCGATCACCTGTGAACAAAAACAAGCCACAAGAAAGCAAATTATCTTAAATGTAGTAATATTATCCTTTAACATCCAGGAAGGTTTTTAGACTATGTGCTAAGTGAAGTTACTTTTGAAGATGAATAATTTCATACAGCTTGAGTTTTCCCCACCTTGAGAGGCTGCAGTATGAAGATGCTCTGGAAGAGAGAGAGGCCCAGAGACATGACCCATTTGATGGATTTGTCTCTGCCGTAAGAAAAGCCATACAACAGGGTGAAGAAAGTGGATACTCCGCTGATGGACAGCAACAGGAACCAGCCCAGGAACACACACCACCAAGGCAGCCAGCACCTTGCCGACATGTTCTTCTTCTTCTTCATGGGAAGCGGGCTGGGCCAAGGAGAAGGAAGGATGAGAGGAAGTACACTAAAGTTAGATCTAATCAATTGTATTTCTACTTTATACAGATATTTTTGTTTCTGTGTGCTGGCTGGAGTTGCTGACCATAAAGCTAAATGGCTGCTGAAGACCATCTCAGTCTTGCGAACCAGCAGGTTGGTGATGTTGACGGTCTGCTGGTATTCCTCCACACTTGGGAAGTGCTTTGCATCCAGTTTTTCCAGGCACATCAGGAGGTGACAGAGACCAGCCAGGAGGAACTTGCTGCAGTACACCCAGTGAGAACTACTCTCACTCTCCCCTTTAACAAGAGTACATATAGACCAGCGTGTCATTTCATCTCTCTGCACAGTTTATACACTCAAAAACTCACTCGTGCACCAAATCCCATCTTGGTTTTCAATCAAGATTCATGTCTTCAGCATTGACTTGGGACTGAGAGCAACAGGCAGGCTGGGGAAGTTGGAGAGCTTTTAGATACTCACATGGTTGGTTTTGTCTTTTCATGAGATATATCTGTGCTCTAATTAATATCTGTTTCTGTATAATGTTGTTCTGGTTATTTGTCCTTTTATGTAAATGCATTTACTTTGAGTGTGTATTAATATTTTACCTTGATTGTACAGAACAGACAGTTTTACTACTAACAGGAAGCGGTCAAAGCTATTTCTTTTGTGAAAAAAAATAAACAAACAAAGAACAAAATGAAAAACTACCTTGCATAAGATGGATGAATTCATGCACCCGGTCCAAGGCAAGGTAGAGGTCAGTGGTGGATTCCAGTCTGTGCATCTCTGACATCTTGTTTCTTGGACTACTGCTCACAGAAAAAATAACCTCCTCTGCATCCTAGGGATATCCGAGGGATGCACAACATGTACAATGTTTGATCAAACACATGGAAAAGAATACGTATTTTTACAGTAAAAGGTCCTCCAAAGTCGAAGCCACAAAGCACTGACAGTAAGTGGGTTTACAAGGTCAGTGATGAGGCAAGTGTAATTCATTAAAAACACACTCACATTCAGCGAGATTAGGTCATGCAACACACCTTCAGAATAGCTGCTACGGTCACTGCGGGGGGTCTCAAGATCTCTTCAGAGTCTCCTTTTTTAGATTTTGATATCACGCGAGGTCTGATGCTTCTGAAGATGGTGATGATGAGGATGTTGATTGGAAACATGAGAAGACCACTCTGTATCCCCACCATGAGCTCCTGCCAGGTGATTTTAAAAGAACCTAGAGAGACAAAACAAAAACATGGACAGTGTCAGTTGGCGATGAGAAGCAACTGAATTGGTTGTATGGCTCTCTTCAACCTCATTACAGTCCTGATAAAGTAGTGCGCTGCCTGCCCAACAATGAAACAGCACACAGACAAAGTTAGCAACTCGCTGGTGAAGCTTTTAGCAGAGAATTCCCTCAGGCGCCGTTAAAGAGCCAAACAGAGTTAAAAGGATTCATCGCGTGACCAGAAATAAGACTCCATCGGACGTTATCACCCTTTCTAGAAATTAATATTATTGAAAAAAACAAACACTGTCTACACACTCAGATTAGTGTGGAAATTGAGCAAACATCATGAATGTTTTATTGAACTATTCTCAGTATTTATTGTCTGACGTGAGTTCTTTCAAGACAGTTTTATATATTCATCATCATGCTGTTGTCAACAGAAGCAGTTAAAAGACTCATTGAAGGTCATCCTTCCTCACTGAGATTGGAGATGACTGTCCCCATGCCAACCTGTGGATTTTTCTCAGGAAAACAAAAACAGGAGCAGCATTTTAGATCTGCAGATGTGGACATGCCAGTGAGCGCAATTCACAGGCAATACAAGTATGAAAATGTGGTTGTAGGAAGCAAAGGCAAAAAGGAAAAGAATTAGCAATGTAGGCTGACTTTGGTGCTGCATATTTGGACCCAAAATCCTGTTGTTGTTGCAATCATTTACATAATGTCTTGTGGAAGTCTTTTTTACAGATAAAACTGAATCCAAAGTCAGGTTCATATGTCTATATGTCTATTTGTTTAGTCTGTTGTATTGCAAAGTTACTTGCTCATGTGCCATGTTTTATTTTTTTATGAATTTATTCCACCTTTTTGATTGTCTGTCATGTCCTGATCAGTTTCGCCTGTCCCTCATTAATCCTGCGTTAACCTCGCCACCTGCTCACCTGTTCTCGCCTCCCTTGTTAGACCACCCCAGTACATTAGTTCTTTGTCATTTCATCCTTCGTCTTTGCATGGAGTTTTGTTCACCTGTAACCTGCCTGCTGTTTGGCTCTCGGCTTGTCAGCGTTTTGCTTAATTAAAGTATTTATTTTCTCCGTATTGGCTCTTTGGGTTCTTTCTACCTGTGCTGCTCCTTGTACCGCAAGATTATATATTGTTTCGAAACTAAAGTAATCATCGCCCTAAAATCTAATTACATTTGTTATGTTAAAACCAGATGCTGAATTGTATTTCTATTTGAATATTTAACATCCATCCATTTTACTGGAGACTAGTGCAACATAGCGGCTAGTCTTCAATTTGTATGTATAATTTCACATCATCTTACAGGTGCTAATAGTAAATGGACCTGTACTTGTATAGCGCTTTTCTAGTCTTCCGATCACTCAAAACTCTTTAACACTACTTATCATCATTCACCCATTCATACACTGATGTGAGGGACTAAGGTGCCACCTGCCCATCAGGAGTAGCTAACATTTACTAACATTTACACACATTCATACACTGTAGGCACAGCTACGGGAGCAATTTGGGGATAAATATCTTGCTCAAGGTAACATTGACATGGACTAGCGGAGCTGAGGATCGAACCGCCGATCCTCTGATTGAAGGACAGCATTTGACCTTTCATCCTAAACTTGGAGACTTAAAGACAACCTCTCATTATATTACATTTGAGATGTTTGTTCGATTCTTTTTATGATCAATACAGTAACTTACTTATTCAACTGTGGGTTTGTTGTGTAAGTGGCCTTCTAGTCTAGAAAAATCTTTAGATGACTAACTATTATTATTGACCAACAACCACACTGATTAAATTAACATAACGATTATAGTTCCCTCTTGAATGAAACTTTGCCCTAATTGACAGCTAAAATAATTAAAGACTGCACAATTCACCAATTGCCAAGACTACTGTCGTGTCCTCATCTGTAGGAATGTTCCAGAAGGCGATATTGATGGCCATGGTGCAGAGCAGCAGGCTCATGCAGCAGGAGACCCTCTGGGCACGAGTGAATGGACTACGTGAGGGCGGATCCACTATGGAAACCCAGATGTGCTCATCCCTGAAGCCAGTCGATGTTCTGCTCTGGAAAATATTCCTGACAGAGAAAAAAGTACAGCCGTAATGAGAAATCCTCCAGAGCTGAGTAGGTTTATTTCAGCGGTGTAAAGTGGTCTGACCTGAAGCTGGCAATCTCGTTGTTCTTTGCAGCATTCAAGGTTTTCTTGGTCATGTTGTCTCCATGGTCAGAACTCAGCCAACAGTCACAAAAGAAGTGAAACACATGTCGTGTTTGGAGGTCTTGTATGGTCACCTTGTTTATATACCTTAATATACGGGAATTTATAAAACACCATTACACATTTACCATAGTAATTTTACGCAAATGTTATATAATATTTAAGCTACATTTAGCAACTTTGCAAACAGGACAAAACAAAAGGAAATAATTATATCACCATAATACACATGTTGTGTATTTTACTTTAAAGTTTCCATTTACCACTTACTGTGCGCAGATATCTCTTGCTTGTGGTCAAAGACAATATCAAGGAACGTCTGATACTGCGTCACTCATAGTATCCTATCGGGATGTATAGTACTGTATGTTGCCCAAAGCATTTAGTGTGATTCTTTATGACAAGTCTAATTTCTATGCTGAACTATAGCTAAGATATGTGTGTGTGTGTGTGTGTGTGTGTGTGTGGTTCACAGCTTTACACTGCCACCCAAAAAACACATCTATGTAAACATCATGTCATGGTACAACTTAAAAATGACATACAGCTGCAAGCAAACTTCATTTGTACTGGTTTCTAAACAAATCATGCCACTTTTAGACATTTTCACAACTTTGGGTAAGTAAGCATTTCTGTATGTCTGTGCCCTGATCTGGAGTATCACTAAATGTTTTCATTAGTACCATGATGGGTGACCTCCAGAGTTGTCATGCTGCAGCCTGAGGTTTCGCACTTCGCCCAGTGGGAAGGGTGTGGCCAGCAGGAAGATATCAAAAGCTCCTCTCTCAAACACAGGCTTGTCAGGGTCCGTGAGGTTGTGAGTTCCACTCTCGCCCTCTGAGCCAATCAGCTTCAATGTCACCTACAGGACAGCACAACGAACGGATGTAACAGCACTGGGTTTACACATCAGTGACCTGAGCCAAGATTGTGTTAGGGACCACACAACTGTAATGTCATAATTTAGCCAGCCTTCAACACGTTGTGTGCGTATACTAGACAAAACTGACGACCATTTTCTGAAGCAAACCATAGGTTTAGACTGCATTTTTTCATTTTGGCTGGTTTTTACTCATTTTCATTCTTTAACGTTATGATCCTCAAGAATTTCATGAAATCAAACTCCATTTTTGCCATTCACTATATTCACATTCAGTTATTGCCTCACTATATAGTAGCTATTATTAAGTGGCTGGGTCTGCCATTCGGATGGGTGTTCATCAGTCAAGTCAGTCTGAAAACAATAGTCAGGCTATTGAAACAGGTTTTGCTTCCAGTAATAATTCATCTTATCCATACTGGCTATTGTTCATAAACACCTTACTATTGTTTCAAGACACTTTAAAATTGTGAACCTGTCCTTCAGGGAAGCTACCAAGTTCAAATGATCCTTTTCACAATGTCTCTGAAGTAATCTGATGTACTATTTGTTGTAAACAGGCTTAAACATGCAGTATGGTACTTTAAGCCTAGATATATGGTACCCTGAGTAAAATGATTATTCTATGAGTTATTTCAATTCTCTGTCAGAAACATTAATAAGAAACAAACAATAATTATGTCCAAGAGAGAAGACTCTTACATTGGCAGTAGTCCCAGCATTCTTGCGTTGGCCAGTTTGGACACCGATCAGATAGTTGTACTGTGCTCCTGGGTGGTTGTCTTGCAGCAGAGTCATCTTCCTCTGATGGTTCAACATAAAACAAATATGGTGCATACTATGGTTGTGTCAGCATACATTGCTGTGTTTGGGCAGTGGAATGAATATGAAGAGTTGAGTTTCCAAACAAACTCTCCACCACTCCAGAGACTGACCTTAGAGCATGCTCTGCGGTCAGCATAGCAGGCCCACAGCAGAGTGGCCAGGTAGAGCCCAAAGAAAGTGCACACCAGTGCCAGAACCACGAAGTTTTCAGACACGGTGGCAAACAACTCTGACGTGCGAGATAGGTCCACGTGGTTTGGCATGACAAAGAAGGAGCTCCCAAAGAGAGTGAGGTGGTTACACAGGCACTGAGTTAGCTGTGGAGTGCTTTTGTCCCCCACCTGAGACAAAGACAGCACATCACTGTCTGATTGCAACACCATTGTACATGCAGAGTCAAAAGAATACAACCAAGGTCATCAGAAACTCACCTGGCAGCCATCAGTGCTCCATGTCTCCTTCGCTATGTTCCAGTAAAAGCACTTGCTCATAAAGGAAGTGATCGCCAGCGTCTGGTTTGGCTCCCAAGAATTAGGGATGCTGGAAACATACCAGACTCCAGGAGTCTGCTTCAACATATCTGGGGTTATCATCCAACGATAGCCTCCTGTTGCATAAATAAACCATTATATGACTTCATAATCCAAGAGACAATAAACATATAAAGCATAGTCTATCCGATATATTAATAATGCACAAGAGAAGTGGGAGCACAAAGGAAACCAGGGTAGAATGTTACTGTTACTATTTTGTGTTGTTATTACACCCATCTTGATCAGAGTGGTCCTATTGCCGCACAGTGTTACAAATTACGTCTAAACTCAATGACTTTACAGCAGTAGTGCCTGCTTGTATTGACAGTTACCTGTTTTGTTCAAGGTGGTCGTTTTGTTGAAATATGTGCCGTCAGGTGTTCCATATGACAAAACCAGATTTACTGACACATTAGTACTGGGTATCGCGCTAAAGAAGATGGTCATACTGGGGTCGGAGACGTTGAATGCCGTCAGAGCTTTTGTGTTTTTCTCCAACACAACAGTGGTGTTCCTCTGTATTGTAGCATTTGGACGAGACAAAAATATCTGGAGAAACCCCAGAAAGCAAGTTAGTATTATTATTCAAATGAAACTCAAGGACATATATCTATATCAAATATAGCACAGAATCATATATTCATAGTTGTGTAAGCTCTGTGTGGGAGAGTGAGTTTCTTCATGACTGTGTATACAACAATGATCTAAAAGAGTCGATTATCCAAGAAAGGGCAAAAAAAAAGAGAAATATTCATATGTGCAGATGATTTGTCTCAAAAATGTGGAGAAGAAGGTATGATTGACCTTGATAAATCTAGCTTTGCTTAGAATTTACTTAATTAGCAATATGCATAATTGTATTAGACATGAAGGGTTTAAAATCTCATACTCAATTGTTGTTATATATGATTGATGTAAGTTTCTGACTTTGTGTAGTATCATTTGAAAACTTCCCCTGAAAGTCCATGTGGATATATTTATATGCATGACCCAATAACATTTTTTCTTCTTAGTTGCAGTATATGTACCACTTTTTCTCCCCAATTTAGAACACACTTCTCCCGTTGGTTGTACCTGTATCATCTCTGTAAGTTCGGTCAGCATTATGTTTTTATTTCCAAAACTCAGTGCAATGCTGCAAACAGTTCCTGAGATGTTGTGATTAGACGGATGGGGATTCCTTGAGAACGAAGCCAGCTAAGAGGGAGAAAAGATCTGTTGAGTGGCTGCAGATGACCAAAATAAATGTGCAGGCACACATACATATGATGATACCACACAGACCTGAGCGATGATTGGGTTGTATTTTCCAAGCTGAGGCCCAAGTGCTGCATATGAGGGGAGTTTGGCGAACTCACCATATTCTTCTGAACCGAGCACTGCGTTGCTGAGATCAGTTTGTGTGTATCTTGGAGAAGAGAAATAACATTTTGAAAATAATATAAAGCAGATCGCAGTTTAAAAATAAAAAAAAGTTGCAAAGGTGTTTGAAAGAAATATCAGGTAAGCTATTCTCTGAAGAAAAAAAATACTTACCTGGTCTGATAGAGGGTGCCTATTGAGTGGCTGATGACGAATGTTTGTGTGGTTCCATCACCAAACAGCAGTGAGATTGTTCGAAATATCTCCAAGATATCCTCAAACAAAGACTGTAGAGGGAAGTCAAAGCAACATCACCTGATTCTAACAGCATAATGACAACAACATGTGTTCAGTGCAGTACGTACTGTAGGGTTCGGATTATCCACGATGTCACATTTGTTCATTGAGAGCATGAGGATGCCGGTGCTACAGTTGATGATGTGACTGATGGTGTCTTTGTTTCCCATAGCAAATTCTGGAGTCAGTTGTTTTGTTCCATTCAACACATATTTAATGAATTCGTCCTGTGAACGTGAAAACAGACTTTCATTTAATGTGCCATGACACACTCTCAGCATTAAAAAGGTGATTAATGCAACAACACCAATAATGTTATACAACACGCTTTCTAGAGTAAAGGTACCCCACCCTGCTCTTGTCTGTTGGCTCCCCTACTGTGGTTTCCATCCGCAGTAGTTCTTTATCTGCTTCCTGTCTCAGAAAAACAGTGCTTGTGAACTTTGATGTCTAATTTACTGCTATCACTATTCAATGCTTTTTGTGATTCATTGGTCATGTGAAATAAATAAGGCGTCTCTCACCAGGAGAAGGCCACTAATGTTTGCAGTATGCAAAGCCATGAGCTCTGCATTCCTTTTGGGTCCTGAAATCCAAGTGTGTTTTAGAAGTACAGAGAAAGAAAAACAAACTCAGTTGCATGGCTGTTCTATTCCCAACTTTCATTGTTGAATTAATTGATTTGATCTTAATATTTTAATCCAATTTACGAGATCTGGTTGCAAGACTGGACACCATTGTGTTCTGCAAAGAAAATGTAAAAAAAAAAGCAACATGTGAGTCTGGATGTTCATACGGCGTTTTACTGAGTGTGTAATTTGTCTCTTACCCTTGTGTTTGACGAAGACTTGGATACATCTTTAAAACAAGAATTACACTTTTAACAATTTGCATATTACATATAAAGTGAAATAAAAAAAGAAAACTAATAAACTCAGTTGTTATGAATATGAGAGAAGAAGGAAACAAAGGAAAGGGCAGCAAAGTTAAACCAGTGATTAGGAAGCTGTTGATGCATACTGTGGGTGCAGAGGAAGCCTCGTCTCTGGTTACAGTCAGAAGTTAGGAGCTCAAGAGGATCCAGCTTCATGTACGTGCAGTAGTTCTGTGAAATGTCGGCCTTTTCTGTTTTGTACATAAACACACACACATTAGAAGTGCATACTTTTTTGGGACATTGTTTGAGTTACAATTGCATTACCTTACTCAGTAAAGACAAAAACATTTAGAGCAGCAACTATCAATTAATCTCTCAGGAATTCAGGCTCGTCAATCATAGTGGAAAATGGCACATCAGCTGCAGGTTGTCAGAGCCCAGTGTACGGTCGAACCGACGACACTAAAATGTATTTATTTTTCTTTACATAATACAGAATAACACAATTCTGCTCATTCTTATATTTTAGAAGCTGGAAGCTGAATACCCTGATTCATCAATTATCAACATTTTTGCTCGTACATTTTTTGTTAATGGCCTAATTTCGAGCACAAGAATAGATTCAAACACTTTACAAGTGTGAATGCTGTAATGACGTAAGTACTCAAAGTGACAAGCTCAAGGACGAGGGGTCAATATCTTTCAGTCAAACTTACCTCAAGTCAAGTCAATCTCAACAGAGATGCTTTGAACAATATCAGACAACTTTCATAATCTAAATTCTTTGTTCTGTAATTTCGTGATGCAGTTAAGAGGTATTGGTCTGGTGCTGTCTGGATGAACTGAAAGTTATTTATTAAAAAATAACAAGTTACGCTTTGTTTGATATTTCCGAATCTCTCAAGTACTGATTTTGTGTTGTTTAATTGTTGTTTGAGAGATTATTTTCTGATTTAATAAGAATTTAGTTTTGAATTGTATTATTTAAAAGCTGTTTGTAATATATTTTAAACAATTTCAAATGAAACCCAGCCCTCTTTCATTTGCATAAGAAAGTCAGAAACCTCCCTTGGTATAATTTTGTGGTATTTGTAATGTGTGCTTTTTTATCTTAAAAAAATGTTTTAAAAACCTCTAGCCACAAGGCTTCTGATAATTAATCAAATCAAACAACCTGAAAATAAATGTTTGTGTGTGTTTGAACTGTCCATCACTCCGCATGTAAATCCTGTGGCAGGAGGTCTCAATCAGACACTACTTGATTTCAAGGATCACAATTAAAAAACAGAATTAAAAAAATTACCCAAAAGAGAAATGCAGTGTGTGTGTGTGTGTGTGTGTGTGTGTGTGTGTGTGTGTGTGTGTGTGTGTTTAACTCACTTATGATGGGTACCGTGTTCTGCCCCTGGACCCCCTTTCCCAGCCACCAGGATACATTGCTGGTGTTTCCCCCTCTGTTGATGTTCTTCAGGAACAATTTGATCACGCTGTTCATCACCTTCAGGAGCTCCCATCCTTGCTTTTCACAGCTACTCCTGGCTTGGGACCAGGTTTCAGATCCCCCAACAAACTCAAAACAGACATCTCTGAAAACAAATTCACACTGTGCGGGGAAGTTCTTGCCTGTAAGGGCCTCAGACTTTTCCAGTAAAGATAGAAATCCAACTGAAATCCACAAAAAGACAGAGGTTCGGAGTAACATGCCCATAGCTCTTATAATGTAGAGAGCTGAAGCACATACTGCGGGAACTGTGGCTGGAGCTGCGCAAGATCACTTCGTCTGCCACATGTAAATCAGAGCTTCTTCTCCAGAAAATGCTCTGCGTGGGTTCTCATTACATTAGGAAAATCACTGCAGACACTCAAACAAGATGCAAAGTGAAGTTGCTATCGGCAGAGGTCACACAAGCTGAACTTCCTGTGATGACCAAGGACACGCTTCAACTTAACATGAAAAACACACCGATTTATTTTTATCATTTGTAACATAATAAGGATTTCATTAAAACAAATATTGTATCCTCCTAAATCACCCTTAATATTCACTGCCATCATATTGCCTCTTGAGAAGCACCCTGACTTAACTGAATGGCCCTTGGCCGACATGCACGCATCTCCTCTCCTCGCTCCACTTTTCACAGAACCCAGGATTGAAGTATCGCGAGACAACGCGGAGGAAGCTGCTGCCGCGTGTGTTTGTGTAACATGTTAGGAAATCCATCCAATGCCCTTTAATGCAATGACATAACTGCGTCCATGGCGGGACATCTGAAGGTAATGTCAGATGCAATGCATGTAATATTCCTGTTTGTTTGTATAATGAGAGCGTTTTAACCTACGTCATGAAACTGGCTGTGGTAGTTCCTGTTTGCTAGCTCGGTTGCTCCGCCTGAGAGTCACGTTAAACCAGGAAACGCTGCAGGTTCACTTTGCTGCCTTTTTTCAGACGGAAACACATGCGTGTTGTCTTTGCTATTAGCTCTGTTTGCCCTCTGTTGCAAGACAGCTGCTCAAAGACAGATGTGTTGGCTAATGTGTTTAAGATAATGCAACGTGTTGGCAATGTAACTAAAGTCATAGTCTCCAAAGAGTAACGTTCGCCTACTTCTATCAACACTGGTGCAATGTATTGAATTTAAGTATTGTGCTCCAATACTTTAATATTGTTGAGGTACTTGTACTTGAGTGTTTCCAGCTTTTCCTGCTCTACACTTCTACTCTACTGCATTTTGGAAGCGAATACCCTTTTTGTTCCACTACATTTATGTGATAATTAGTTACTAGTTATTTTGTAGATTGAGATTATTAATACAGAATAAGAATCAACTGATACATTCTGATGTATCGTTAAAGATGAAGGTATTTCCTACACTGCATATCGAGACTCCAGTGTAGGAAGTACCTTCGATATGTGTTAATATGTATGTGTCATATACGTTTTCTATTTTCAAGATAACTAGCAGCTTTTGCTCTTTGTCTGGCTTTTCCTGAACGTCTGATTTTAGTTTTTAGGCATTCACATGGTTAAGCCTAAGATTAATTAACATATGACTGCTAGTCTTTTAAAGGGAGACTGGTTTTCAGGGATAATTGATTGACAGTTATTCTGTTAACATCAGTTCCATACATCCATACATTCTTTACCCACTTTACTGAGTGGTGTTACACATCACAAACTATACATGTGTCAATTCGCCATGCACATTTACAGTAATCTGTTTTGTCCAGATGTTGAGTCCAAAACACTGACTGTGAATTAATAAATGCTTTAATCTTATAGGCCAAATCTTAAAAGTCCTTGTCCAGCCGTCTTCCATCCACACTGGTGTCTTCAATTATTCTGAATGATTATAACTCTTCAAAAGATTGTTAGTAGAGAGAATTACCTCCCAAAACTGTGGTTCACCACCATCTATTAGTCGAAGCAGATTTTATTACTAGTCACCAAATGCATTTGCTGAATTTCATCCCCAATCTTCTATTAAACATTTATATCTGCACTACACCCCTGAGCCACATGAGGGAATCTAATATGAAAGGCTAGTGTACAATCTGTTTAATTTACTGGTGAGAGGGGGGGGAATGAAAGATTTTTAACTCTGCCTAAATGTATCTATTTGGCATAAGTATTTTACATGAGTATATGTTTTCAACAACACGTGCATAAAACTAAGGAAAGATTTATGTATATCTCTTCTAAATGGCTGCTTTACCTATTCAAATAATACAAGGTGATGTGGAAATGACCAGGAACATTCATTTACACGCAAATTCTCTCCTCGTCCATAGATAGGCCTATTGTGACTGGAGTCGTGGTTGTTTGTCATTTTTTCTTCTGACGTGGCGCAAAAAAATCAGTTCTTGCAGATTTAAGCACCAGCAAAGTCCCTCCAATAGACCTTTTAACAAAACACGTATACAAAATCAGGTTATTCTGAAAATTATTTTAGTGCATACAAGTTTTTTGTCTATTCACAGTAATTAATCTCTGATGCGAGTCCTTCTGAAGACATTTTTTTACGTATTCTTTTTTTTCATGCTCTTGTCAACAGAAGCAGTTAAAAGATGCAGTGAAGATCATTGGCTCAGGTAGCCTTCTCTTTGCCTCCTACCTCACTGCAGTTGGAGATGAGCGTTTCTATACCAATCAGCTGATGCCCCTGCTGCAGAGGATTGTGGGAGCAGAGACGGCGCATGTGTTGGCAGTAAAGATGATTGGTCTGGGTCTGGTTCCTCTGAACCGCTACCAGGACCCTGCATCATTGGTAAGCACATGACCTCACTTTCTGCTCCCAATATTTCCCCCCTCGATCCAAGGCACCTTAAGACTTTGTTCTGTGTTTATGCATCTACAGGAAGTGAACGTCCTGGGATTAAAGTTTAGAAACCCTATTGGTATTGCGGCGGGCTTTGACAAGCACGGAGAGGCCGTAGACGGGTTGTACAAGGTGGGTTTTGGCTTTGTTGAAGTGGGCACAATCACTCCCAAACCTCAGGAGGGGAACCCCAAACCACGTGTGTTTCGACTCACTACAGATCATGCAATCATTAACAGGTACGTTTTTGATACGGAATAGACAATGTAAATGGTTTTCCCAACTGAATGTACACAACAACGTGTTAGGCAGGGGGATATGGTTGAAATCAATGTCATAGTATTATTATATTTTTATATTAGGAAACACTCAGCTGTTTATTAGGTACTGTACACTATCGCTCAGTGGATCAGGTAGATTCTGACTTTGAGTTTCTTGCTTTATTGTAGAAATTCATGACTTTTTCTCTTATTTTTATCGATCGTGTTCTGTAGGTAAATAACTTTTTTTATGTAACATGTCACTTTATTTAGTTTATATAACAGTAAATGAGTCATACTAGTCTTAGTTTGTTAAAATCCTTAAGACAGAAAACAAGCACAGGGGAGAGTAATGTCAGTGTATATTGTTCTCACGTCGCTCAGTATCTTTAAGAGGTTATGCTTCCTACAGCTTTGCTACCAAAGGATTCACATTTCTAAAGCTGTGTGAAAAAGGGTTCATGGGTTTATGTTTTCTTTGCAGATTTAATTTGCAACACCGTATTGAATGAGCCAAATGAAGGACATCTTTTATTTACCAGCTCTTTCCTGATTTAGTTTTTCTCTTTAATTTTACACAGTGAAATTGGTAATTTATGATAATTTATATTCATGAGTTACTGCAACATACCTATAACAATCTGATTAAAAATGTTCCATATTCTGTAGATGTCTTTATGTAAGGTTGTAGTATCGAGGTTCACTCTGAGGCTCACCTAGTTAGATATAATGTATAAAGCATTCCCAGTATTTCCACAATATACTCTTGAGATGGTGCTTCATTTTCCTAATTAGTATGTACAGTAAAGACTCCTCTCGCCGACAAATTGCAGTATTGTCTCATTCTAATAACTCGTTTTTATCTTGAGACTTCATCCATGGTTGTAGCAAAGAAAAATATGATGCCCCATGAGTAATAATCCAACATCTTCAATGTGCAGAGTGTCTCTATGGGAGGCATTTCATCCCTACGTAGACTCAATCACACAGTTTCTACTTGCTTTTGACCAAATTCCTCAACACGCAACATTGAAATATATTTTAAGCCCTAAAGGGGGATTAAATTAGTTTATCAACAACTTATCACTGAAAAGGAAAGTGTAAAAACTGGAGTTACAGAATGTGTGTGTGCTCCTAACCAGATATGGATTCAACAGCTGTGGTTTGGCAGAAGCTCAACAGAGGCTCGAGGCCAGAAGAGACGCACAGCGACAGCAAAGTGAAGGTTAGCAGGCAGCGACTTCTGATTGCAGTGAGACATTTTTTATCCTGTTTTTAGTTTTCCCTTTTAAAAATTGAAGTTACATTCCATTTTATTACTACAATCATTCTGATATGAATCTATCCAGTTTTCTTTTCTTGACTAGTTAATGTAAGTTTGTAACAGAGAAGCCACATACTAACTTAGGTATGTGGTTAAATAGACTTTTCTATTCCATTTGAACGACCATGGCCTGTCCTTGTCTCACGTTTCATTGTGTCTGATCCATACCTGCTTCCAGCCTATTTAGCTCATCAGCAGCCTCTGCCCCAGTTAAGTCATGTGTTTGATGATGCAGCCTGCGTTTGTGCTTGTCTGAACTTTCCTTATTTGTGTATGTGTGTGTGGGTGTATTTGCATTTGTGTGCGTGCCTGTGTCTGTGTTTATAGCTGGCCTTCCCCTGGGCATCAACCTGGGGAAGAACAAGCTGTCCCAGGACGCAGGGGCGGATTACTTGGAGGGGGTGAGAGTGCTGGGCCCGCTGGCTGACTACCTGGTGGTCAACGTCAGCAGCCCCAATACGCCAGGCCTCCGGGACCTACAGGGGAAGGCTGAGCTCCGCCAGCTCCTACATAAGGTAAGACTGTCCAAATGTTCACTAAATCACTGGGTTGGGACCCAACAGTGACAAAAAATAACATGAAACTTCATAATTTGGCCTTAGTGCGAACCCTTTCCCCCTCCAAAAAGAAAAACAATAATAGTAATAAGTGAAATAACGTCATGGTCATATACAGAAAATCGTAATCATAAAAATGTCTTGAATTATTTGACCGAGAAAAGAGCAAGCCTTAGTGTTACTAATAGACTAATCAATCACAACGCCAAATTATTTTATTCAGTAGACAACTTGAATCTCATTGGCATAAATGAACATAACAAGACAATATTCTGGAGCCAAATTAGCACAACTAGCCAGCCACAAAAAGTCAGCAATACTGCTTTCTTTCTTTTTTTGATTAATTGATCAGCTGATTTTTAAGATTAACTTAACACTAAATCAAATTTCAGGTGATTTTAATTACCAGTAGACTCTGAGGTTTAGGTATGATACTGAGTGAAATAAAAGCAAGACGATTTTAATCGTTTTAGCAAATAGCTAGTTTCCACAGGTGTTGTACCTGTTACACATCGTTAGGCTTAAAAGACATTATCTTAATTTGTCAAGGGAATGCATTCCAGCTTCAACCTGGTGTTAAGCTTCTCTCTCAACAACGTTACTATTCTGTATTTTTGTTGTGGAGCCCCGTCATCCATCAAGTCAAAGGCTGATTGTTCAACCCTTCTCATTCCTGAGTCTTTGGCTCGTACAGCCCAGTACACCAGGTTTCTGTCTAGTTTCCAGTAGTAGCTCTCTCTGCCCCCTCTGCTCAGGTGTTGAAGGAGCGTAATGCGCTGCAGGGAGAACGCAAACTACCCGTCCTGGTAAAGATCGCTCCTGACCTCACTTCCCAGGACAAACAAGACATTGCTGATGTCGTCACTGAGGTTTGAAGTTATGCCTTTTTTGATTTTTTTCTCTTAATTTTCTTCACTAAATTTCATTGTAATCAAATAATAATATTTCCATGTTTAATCTCTGCTGAGTTTTACATTTATGAGCATGTGCATCTTTAATTCCAATAGGATTGTGTTTCTTGTGTCCGTGGACTAGTTTATCATTTCAATAAAAAATGTCAGGTTTACACATTCTGCTTTTATAGTGTGCATCTTGAATATGAAGTGTTATTTGACTACATTCATCACGTCTCATTTGATTGGTTTAGTCCATATGCTTGCTTTGTTTATTTGAAGGACACTTTTACAGACAAGGAATGCAGTATCATTTGTTTTGTTTACAGAAAAAAAAATGCTTTCCCTGAGAATCTTGATTCTCATTTAATAATTGGTGCATCCTTACTCTTTAATGTAACTGGCAAACGTTCAGCCTCAGCAGAGCATTGATTTAAGTTTACATTTAAACATATTTAGCTCCTCTTGACTAGTTTTTAAATACAAATCCAGAGTGGGGTTTTTGTGCTCATTGGAGCAAGGAGGAGGCAAACCTTAATGGAAGTGTGATTAAGAAGGGAAAAGCTAAATTTCAACAGCACTCTGTCTCTCTTTTGTTGTCACAGTACATTTCACATTCAAGGTCTTCATGCATAGTCGCCTACATACATCAGTTCTGCTCCTGAAGATGCAGGCACATAAGTGTAACTCCCTCCTTGGTGTTTACAGCTGGGAGTGGATGGTTTAATGGTGACTAACACCACAGTGTCCAGACCAGAAACGCTTCAGGATTCGAATAAGTCTGAGGTCGGTGGTCTGAGTGGCCAGCCTCTCAAAGACCTCTCAACTAGCACTGTGAGAGAGATGTACAACCTCACTAAAGGTACTCATTTACACACCAACCATTTCTGTCCATTTCCGATCACCTGAGTTTGAAGAAAGTACACATGAAATATACTTGTGATATAATCTTTTTAGGTAAAGTACTAATCGTTGGAATTGGTGGTGTGGCCTGTGGGCAGGATGCCATGGATAAGATCCGTGCCGGTGCTTCACTGGTTCAGCTTTACACAGCTTTGACTTACCAGGGTCCGCCCGTAGTGACGAAGATCAAGCGAGAATTGGAACAGCTTCTTAAGTGAGTATCACTGTGAATAAAACGTAAAGGTTTTTCCTTTTATAAAGTCAGAGTAAATCTTTTGAAGTGGAAGGATGTGTGGAGTGGTACATTTTATTATTTTAGGAAATAACACTTCACTCATTAAGTGAGCTGCTGAAATCTGTGAATGTAGCGCTTAAAAGTCAGCAGGCCAACCCACAGAAACCATGACGTTTACCAGGTCATCCCAAATTGTTTGAGAAAATTAAAGTAATGGTAACATTATTTCCAAAACTGTTACAAATTCTGTAGTTGTACGGGATTTTTTTAACGTCCATCCATCCATCCATTATCAGCCGCTTATCCGGGGTCGGGTCGCGGTGGCAGCAGGTTCAGCAGGCCGACCCAGGCTTCCGTCTCACCCGCAACACTTTCCAGCTCATTCTGGGGGATCCCGAGGCGTTCCAAGGCCAGCCGGGAGATATAATCCCTCCAGCGTGTCCTCGGTCTTCCCCGGGGTCTCCTACCAGTTGGACATGCCTGGAAAACCTCTAATGGGAGGCGTCCAGGAGGCATCCTAATTAGATGCCCGAACCACCTCAGCTGACTCCTTTCGACACGAAGGAGCAGCGACTCGACTCCAAGCTCCCCCCTGCCTGTCGATCTCCCGCTCCACCTTACCCTCACTCGTGAACAACACCCCGAGATACTTGAACTCCTTCGCTTGGGGTAGGCAGTTTGTCCCCACCTGGAGGGAGCAATCCACCGGTTTCCGGCAGAGCACCATGGCCTCAGATTTGGAGGTGCTAACTCTCATCCCTGCCGCTTCACACTCGGCTGCAAAACGCCCCAGTGAATGCTGGAGGTCACGGTCCGAGGAAGCAAACAGGACCACATCATCCGCAAACAGCAGAGAGGCGATCCCGAGACTTCCGAACCGGATCCTCTCCACCCCCTGACTGCGCCTAGATATCCTGTCCGTGAAAGTCACGAACAGGACCGGTGATAAAGGGCAGCCCTGGCGGAGGCCAACACCCACTGGGAACGTGTCTGACTTACTACCGAGGATACGAACACAGCTCCTACTGAAGGCGTACAGAGACCGGATGGCCCGTGCCAACGGGTCCGGCACCCCATACTCCCGCAGCACCCCCCACAAAAACCCCCGAGGGACCCGGTCGAAAGCCTTCTCGAAGTCCACAAAGCACATGTAGACTGGTTGGGCAAACTCCCAGTTCCCAGTTCACCCTCACTACACGTTTGGGCTTGCCAGGTCTTTCTAGCCGACTCCCCCGCCATCTGATCCAACTCACCACCAGGTGGTGATCAGTTGACAGCTCTGCTCCTCTCTTCACCCGAGTGTCCAAGACGTACGGCCGCAGATCAGATGATACGATTACAAAATCAATCATTAAGGTGTTCTGGTACCAGGTACACTTATGAGCCACCTTATGCTCGAACATGGTGTTTGTTATGGACAAACTGTGGCTAGCACAGAAGTCCAACAACAAAACACCGTTCGGGTTCAGATCGGGCAAGCCGTTCCTCCCAATCACGCCCCGCCAGGTTTCTCTATCATTGCCCACGTGAGCGTTGAAGTCCCCCAGGAGAACTATGGAGTCGGCGGGCGGCGCCCTTTCCAGGACCCCTCCCACCGACTCCAAGAAGGCCGGATACTCCGAAATGCTGTTCAGTGCATAAGCACAAACAACAGTCAGAGCCTTACTCCCCGCAACCCGTAGGCGCAGGGAGGCGACCCTCTCGTTCTCCAGGGAAAACTCCAACATAGCGGCGCTCAGCCGGGGGCTCGTGAGTATCCCCACTCCCGCCCGGCGCCTCTCACCCTGGGCAACTCCAGAAAAGGATAAAGTCCAACCCTTCTCCAGGAGCTTGGTTCCAGAGCCCGTGCTGTGCGTGGAGGTGAGCCCAACTATATCTAGCTGGTACCGCTCCACCTCCCGCACAAGCTCCGGCTCTTTCCCCGCTAGCGAGGTGACGTTCCACGTCCCTAGAGCTAGTCTATGCTGCCGGTGATCGGCCCAGGTCTCCTGCCTGGCCCGCCGCCCGGTCTACATAGCACCCGACCCCGATAATTCTCCCTGCGAGTGGTGGGTCCACAGGGCGACTGCTGCTCCATGATGTTTCTTCGGGCTGAGCCCGACCGGGCCCCATGGGCGAAAGCCCGGCCACCAGACGCTCGCCGACGAGCTCCCCTCCTGGGTCTGGCTCCGGGAGGGTTCCCCGGTTTCCCTTGTCCGGGCGAGGTAACTTTAGACCGTGGGCTGCTATTCATCAGGGTTTTTTTTTAACCGCTCTTAGTCTGGGCTCTCCCCCGAGACCTGTTTGCCTTGGGAGACCCTACCAGGGGCTGATGCCCCGGACAACATAGCTCCCAGGATCACTGAGCCACTCAAACTCCTCCACCACGTTAAGGTGGCGATTCGTTGGAGGAGTTTTTTTAACGTTACAGACATTTCAGTTCACTCCCTTTTGGTGTTGCCTCTAAATCAATGGGTTCAGATAACCTGGCTGTTGGCTTGGGCATAAACTGTCTTCTTTTTAGCGTCATTGCCATGTTCTTAGATCTCAGCAATTACTTTGAGTTATCTATCATACCTGATGTAAATGATGGCCCAATCTTTGCATACGAGTCCAGTGTTTCCCCTAGGTTTACAGCTTCGGGGGGGGGCGATACCGACACAAACACTTCTCAAACTTTTTCTGTAAATAACTTCATTTTGTGACTCCATATGTGCTTTTATAAGTAACAGAATAAAGAAAATTGCAATCACTTTCAAGTAAATCAGACTGCTCCATCAGACTTTTTTTTATTTTTAAATTGCAATCACTTAGAACAATGAAAATAAAGTTATATCTGTGCAAAAAATAACTGAGCTATTTAGTAGTAACTAAATATTATTGTGGAAAACAATAAGCTATTTATTTATTTTTTGCCAAACAAAACAGAATGAGTGCAGAGATGTGAGCATCAGGTTGTATCAGTATTAGTGGCTGCAGTGAGCCTCTACACATCTTTTATAAACGGGGTTGTAGATTTGATACAATTCATGTCCAACGTTGATCTGAGATCTGTTTTCTGTTTTGAGAGACGCAGCCGCAGAAAAGTGACCTCACGGAGACTTCTGGCAAAGAGCCAAAAGTCGGCGAGTCGCTATGCGCATGCGCAAGTGTAACCCGTTAACGGCGTAACGTAAACATTTACCCGAAAGTACAGGCATTTCTCCATGTATTTATTAATGACTTAGTTTTATGTCCGTGTACTTTGTACTTTTGTAATATGTGAAGCCAGCAGCTCATTGTTGGTAGAAGACACAAGCACTTTGTCTCTTTCACCTGGAGCAGGAGAGCTGCTCTGTGTTCAGAGAGCTGCTCCGGTGCTTCTCACAGGAGAGCTGCTCCGGTGTGAGGAGCAACTTCGGTTGTTCCTCTCATGAGAGCTGCTGTTGCATCTTCACCCTGGGAGCGTTTAAAACGCAGATATAGCGGTCTGCTTTTCACGCGACATATTTTTCAACGCTCTCTGTCCGCTGCTGTGTGTGCGTGTGCGTGTGCGCATCGGGGTGGAACTCCGCCGTGCGCGATGCAGAGCAGAGGAGAAGTGTTAACGCGACCATTTAGAGACAGAAATTACAAGCTGTCGTGTGGATAAGATCAATAAATTACGGCCGTTTAGTTTAATAACAGAACAAGGTGTAGACCTGTTCTATAGGAAAGAGCAACTTAAATGACGACTTGTGATCTGGCGCTGTCGAGAAAATTACAGGGGGGCGGGGGGTTTCTTCAGGGGGTAGCCCCGCCCCCCTATTATAACAGTGGGGGAAACACTGGAGTCCATAATAATAAGTCATATTTATCCTCCAGTGTAATTTTAAAAGTTGACTCTTGAGTTTATGCATCAGCCTACTCATGTTTGAGCCATGTATTTGGCAGGAATGATGGTGCAACTATGTGGGCATATTACTCTTGTACATCAATTTCTTTGTCTTTTAACTGTGGAAAAATGTCCTTTTAATTCTCCACACAAATAAATTCTCCCCGTCTACAAACTTGATTTTTTGTTTTTGCAGAGAACAAGGTTTCAGCAGTGTATCGGAGGCCGTTGGAGCAGATCACAGGGGAGCAGACAAGTCGCCTCATGAGCAGAGCCCGCTGAAAGAGATGGTAAATGTCAATGTACACACGCAGCACCTGTAGCTGCCATGTCCTCGAATCAGGCCAGATCATCCTCAACGTTTCCGGAACTGTGGTGAATCCTGAATTATTGCGAATGTCCAGCCGTCTGCCTTGATTTCAGGATGAAATATAGTCCGAGCTGGTTGCTGTTTATATTTTCTGTAATCAAATCTTTACTTGAACATTATGGTGAAGTTGGTAATGAAAAATCTTTGATGTTGTATTAAGAAGCTGAGGTGTGTTTGTAACTATTTCAGATGTTCATCCTTTGTTACAGTGTAACAGCAACAAGTGTTTGTCAAGTGCATACTGACACCAAAGTGTAAACCAACTAACCTCACAAACATATACAAACTATTGAGAAAATAATCTGACATGATGTTATTTGGATAATATAGTGAATTGAAATCTCTGTTTAGGAATACAGAGGTCCCATCTAATAATAGGCTATTTGCACAAAATTAAAGTCCAATCCCTGGCAACTGAGAAAAACTAGATTTCCCTCATACAACTGTATTTAAGTAATATTTGTTCCAATGTGAAAGATCCACAGCTGGAATCAAACTACTATTATGGTGCTTTTTAATTTTTTATTATTTTTATAATACTGAATTATCACTTTAAGTGTTTTGATGGAAATGAGTCATGAGAGCTTCTGTGTTTTCATGGACTCCAGAGGATGAACCACACTAGCGCTCTATGGTTACTCCTCGATCTAATGTATTTCCACCTTCAGACTGACATTTTCACTTGTACGTTGACATATCTCAAAATCTGTTGGTCAGATGAGGATAAGATTTACACTTTAATGCTTCTCAGAGGAAGAATTGTAATGAATTTCCTGTTTGGAATCCTTGAGTTATCATGTGACTGTCCTGTGAGATTATAGCTACACTTTGGTGAGGGTCAAGCTGTTTGAACCATCCTTTTCTTCCTGCAACAAAAGACCTTGAAGCTGGTGAAAGACATGTGTACCTTTTTTGGAGAGATCCACATTCTGCCGGTTTGGAATAATGTACTTAAATCTGAATGCACTTGTACAGTGTGCCGTCCTTTAGATTTCAGCACAATCAGTTTTGTTCCAGTGTGTATGTGGAGAACAACACGTGTTGAGGTCAATGATTCATACAGAATGGAAAATGCGCTTTGAGGTACAACTTTAATAAAAACATAACAAAAACAAGGTTACATTGTGCAAAAGCTGCAGTAGTTTTTATTTTTTTCAACAATTACAGAGAAATGTCTTCTGCTACTTTGTTATGTGTTCCTGGGAGCTATAAAGAAAGCCCTTCAAGTCCTCTTCAATCAGCTAAACTCTCACTCCCCACTGTTGTCACTAGCTGTGCGTATTGAGGCGTCATGGCCTTCTTTTATTTTTATCCTTGGGTTTTTCTTCGCTCATCGGCGCACATTCAGATGCCGTCATAGCCGATCACAACAACGCCTGCTAATCCCAGAACAAACAGCGTTGCTTAGAGAGTAAAGGCAGTTACCACTGCGAGGGATCAGCTGTGAGCTGCCGGCTAGCTCCTGTCCTCCCTCTCCCTGAAGCCAAGTCCAGACTGGCTTGTATCCCATATGTGGTGTCACAGTGGGGAGGCGAGGCGAGGCCTGGCTTCCAGACAAGCACAATTTAAAATCTGATTGCCACTTAGATGCGCAGTTTCCTCATATGACATTGATTATATCTCTTCCATTACAGGAGGCAGCATTTATCTGTCTTAGAGATGCAATTCGTACCCTGCTTTGATACAATCTGAAGGCTACAAGGAAAAGGAAAGTCAGCGCTGGTTGTAGATCATCTTGGAAGAAGTATACCCAATTATGTATCTCTTATTTCTACCTTTATGCATGTATTCACAGGGTCGGCGTGCAAGCATTGTTATTCTATCACACACAGTGGTGTGAGGGAGGGTTAAGAGGAGGGAATTAGTTGTTTGACTGCAAAGGGAGAGAGACGGCAGGGAATGAACATAAAGCACACATTCTGCTGCTGTAAGATCTGTTTGCAAAACATGTCACCAAAACAATGTTAACATGGTTTTCTTCACATTGCCTAAAAAAGCTAAATCACTCTGCTCCCAGAGGTGATCAATATCATATATATACACACACACACACACATACACCGCGTTCCACATTATTATGCAAATTACACTTTTTCAAGTCATCAACTGTTAGAGTATAAGTCACATTCTATTGAACAAACCTCCTAATGATAACAGTATTTTTTTCAAAAATAAAAAACTCAAAATGCAGTGTTCCAAATTATTATGCAGAATTTCAGAGTTTCAAGATATTTTATAGGTTGTAAAGAACAAAAAATTGTCATTTGTTGAATTTGCAGCATTAGGAGGTCATATTTACTGAAATCAAGAAAAGTTTGAATCAAAAACATCTTAACAGGTCAAGTTACATGTTAACATAGGACCCCTTCTTTGATATCAACTTCACAATTCTTGCATCCATTGAACTTGTGAGTTCTTTGATAGTTTCTGCTTTAATGTCTTTGCAGGATGCCATAATAGCCTCCCAGAGCACCTGCTTGGATGTGAACTGCCTTCCACCCACATAGATCTTTTGCTTGATGATGCTCCAAAGGTTCTCAATAGGGTTAAGGTCAGGGGAAGATGGGGGCCACACCATGAGTTTCTCTCCTTTTATGCCCATAGCAGCCAATGCCCCAGAGGTATTCTTTGCAGCATGACATGGTGCATTGTCATGCATGAATATGATTTTGCTACGGAAGGCACGGTTCTTCTTTTTGTACCACAGAAGAAAGTGGTCAGTCAGAAACTCTACATACTTTGCCGAGGTCATTTTCACACCGTCGGGGACCCTGAAGGGGCCTACCAGCTCTCTCCCCATGATTCCAGCCCAAAACATGACTCCGCCACCTCCTTGTTGACGTCTCAGCCTTGTTGGGACATGGTGGCCATTCACCAACCATCCACTACTCCATCCATCAGGACCATCAAGGGTTGCACGGCACTCATCCGTAAACAAAACAGTTTGAAAGTTAGTCTTCATGTAGTCCTGAGCCCACTGCAACCTTTTTTGCTTGTGAGCTTGGTTTAGGGGTGGCCGAATAACAGCTTTAAGGACACTTGCAAACCTCTTGAGCATCCTACATCTTGAAGTTCGAGAGACTCCAGAGGCACCAGCGGCTTCAAACACCTGTTTGCTGCTATTCAATGGCATTTTAGTGGCTGCTCTCTTAACCCTACGCATTTGTTTGGCAGAAATCTTCCTTATTTTGCCTTTGTCTGAACAAACCCGCTTGTGCTGTGAATCGGTGACAAATTTCTTCACCGTCCGATGATCACGCGCAATTCTTTTGGAAATATCCAATGTTGTGATACCTTGACCAAGGTATTGCACTATTTGCCGCTTTTCAGCAGCAGAGAGATCCTTTTTCTTCCCCATTTTGCCTGAAACATGTAGCTTGCTTAATAATGTGGAACATCCTTCTTAAGTAGTTTTCCTTTGATTGGGCTCACCTGGCAAACTAATTATCACAGGTGTCTGGGATTGATTTCAATCATCCAAATAGCCCTGAGACACAATACCATCCATGAGTTTAATTGAAAAACCAAAAAATTAATGTTTATGACCCTTAAATACAATTTGCCTAATAATGTGGAACGCGGTGTAGATATATATAGATAGATAGATAGTCAGGTCCATAAATATTTGGACATTGACACATTTTTCATTATTTTGTCTCTGTACACCACAACAATGGAGTTGAAATGAAAAAAATCAAGATGTGCTTTAAGTGCAGACATTCAGCTTTAATTTGAGGGTATTTACATCCAAAACAGGTGAACGGTGTAGGAACTACAACAAATGTATAAGTGGCCACCCCGTTTTTACGGGACCAAAAGTAATTGGACAAATTAATATAATCATAAATCTAATTGTCACTTTTAATACTTTGTTGAAAATCCTTTGCAGTCAATGACAGCCTGAAGTCTGGATTCCATAGACATCACCAGACGCTGGGTTTCGTCCCTGGTGATGCTCTGCCAGGCCTCTACTGCAACCGTCTTCAGTTCCTGCTGCTTCTTGGGGCATTTTCCCTTCAGTTTTGTCTTCAGCAAGTGAAATGCATGCTCAATTGGATTCAGGTCAGGTGATTGACTTGGCCATTGCAGAACATTCCACTTCTTTGCCTTAAAAAAACTCCTTGGTTGCTTTCGCAGTATGCTTCGGGTCATTGTCCATCTGCACTGTGAAGCGCCGTCCAATGAATTCTGAAGCATTTGGCTGAATATGAGCAGATAATATTGCCCGAAACACTTCTGAATTCATCCTGCTGCTTTTGTCAGCAGTCACTTCATCAATAAATACAAGGGAACCAGTTCCATTGGCAGCCATACATGCCCACGCCATAACACTACCTCCACCATGCTTCACTGATGAGGTGCTATGCTTTGGATCATGAGCAGTTCCTTTCCTTCTCCATACTCTTCTCTTCCCATCATTCTGGTACAAGTTTATCTTTGTCTCATCTGTCCATAGGATGTTCTTCCAGAACTGTACAGGCTCTTTTAGATGTTTTTTGGCAAACTCTAATCTGGTCTTCCTGTTTTTGAGGCTCACCAATGGTTTACATCTTGTGGTGAACCCTCTGTATTTACTCTGGTGAAGTCTTCTCTTGATTGTGGACTGCGACACAGATACACCTATCTCCTGGAGAGTGTTTTTGATCTGGCCAACTGTTGTGAAGCGGTTTTTCTTCTCCAGGGAAATGATTCTTCTGTCATCCACCACAGTTGTCTTCCGTGGTCTTCCGGGTCTTTTGGTGTTGCTGAACTCACCAAGGAGTTTTTGAAGGCAAAGAAGTGGAATGTTCTGCAATGGCCAAGTCAATCACCTGACCTGAATCCAATTGAGCATGCATTTCACTTGTTGAAGACAAAACTGAAGGGAAAATGCCCCAAGAACCAGCAGGAACTGAAGACGGTTGCAGTAGAGGTCTATGGCCTATGTCTATGGAATCCAGACTTCAGGCTGTCATTGACTGCAAAGGATTTTCAACAAAGTATTAAAAGTGACAATTAGATTTATGATTATATTAATTTGTCCAATTACTTTTGGTAGAAATACACAAAATCACAGGAAAAACAAGACAAAAAGACAAAACAATATAAGCAATAAGCAATAAGTCAACAGATAATACAGTTAAAACATGAACCCCGAAAAACAAGATAAATACATAGATAAAACAACTAAGCATTGTATCGACTTAACTACTATTACTTTTTGTTATAGCCACAAAAAGTTGTATGTAAATTTCCCTGGTTTTACTGCTCGTGGGCCTGATTTGAAAAGTTATTTATTTATCATTTCTATCATTCATCTAGATAATCATTATCAACTAAAGGTTTGAACACAGGTTTTGATTTTTTTTCACATTTCTGTTACAAATGTATTGAAATGAAAATCTTGAGTTACGTAAATCCTTACCAAACATAATTTGTTGGTTGTCAGTAGGTGTAGCTCTATACAACATGAGCAGACCTAATTATGGATATGAATAAAACATGAGATTACCAAAACCTTTATATGTTAAAGGAAGGAAGCAACCCCAGGAAAAAAAAAGGCATACAACAGCCTGGAATCAGTGAAAAGACTTTTCATAGAGCAAGAGACAAAAAGTTAGTGGAAAGCCGAGCTCAGCGTGTCGCCCATCAAACACCAGTTCAGTGTGAATCGTGTCAATGGCAGCATCATTCTATGGGGAGGCTTTATAAGAGTCGACACAACAGGGAATTAAGACAAATGTAAGGAAACTGTTGAGAGGAAACCTGCATTAGACTGCCAACGATTTAATATCAATACAGCATTCTTACAGGACCGTGACACAAATGGAATACACTGGAATAACTTCAGAGCAAAAACATGAAAGCCCTGCAGAGACTCATGCCGACTTAAATCTCATTGAAAACCTGTGGATTGACCTGAAAAGGGCCGTTCACAGACAATTACCAGATAGACTTGAGTCAAACCAAATCTGTGAGGGAAGAAAAAAAAAACTGCTTTATCTGCAAGTGCTCAAGGGATACAGATGTATCCGCTTTGACTCTAAATAAAGTTGGCAAAAAAAGTTGCCAAAGGAGCTTCTTGTGTGCAAAGTGTTGAGATTGAACATTTTGTCGAGGCTGATCTTTCGGTTTTCTTCTACTATATACAGTGCAGTGCATGTGTATTTTTTTATAGCGCCTTATTTAGACTATGCGCTCACATGCACTAAAAGCATGCAAGGCCGGCCCGGATATGTCAACAAAGCAAGGAGAAGCTCTTAAGAGAAGAAGAAACACACACAGAGGGACAGCGACTCTGCTCAGGTAGACATATTACTCCACTATATCTTTACATAGCAAATAGTTGTTTGCTGCTAAAGCGCTGAAAGTTAAATATAGCTGCTTTAAAGATCTTGAGTTTCTGTGTGCTGAACGTTGTGACGCTGTTCATCAAGGAAAACAGATGGTAGCACTTCATCTCATAGTAGAGCAAACATTACCACTTACCAGACTCCTCATCGTTAGTACCATCCAATCTTCCACAGCACTTATACCATCAAAATGTACTCTAAAATGGCATTTAGCGTATAGACCAGGTTGAAATGTCATGCCGTTGAATGAAGGCGGGTCCTTGACTAATCTTGTCAAATTATGAAAAATTGGTAAAACAGTCAGGCTGACGTCAAGGAGACGTGATTGTGTAACTTGGAGTGCAGCAGGTGGTGTTTGAAGTGTTTGTTCACCATGAGAAGGCATGATGGCTGCAAGTCTGGTCAACCAAATAGGCAGAAATGTTTTTCCTGAATCCTGATTGTGATTTCATGTTATTTAGATGATTGTATTCCATTTTTCTTGCTGGGAATTAACTTAGTATTGGTCGAAGAACTATAAATACATAAACTAATATATTAATTGTTAATTATGTGGGGGGAATGAATACCCTGCTTATTGGTATTTATGAAGTATTATCTATAATGTTCATAATAATTTTGAAGCCATTTTAAGGATAGTGGTCAATGTGTATATGTATGCACAATAATTTAATGTCAATAATTTATATACCAGTCTATAAAAAGTACCTGATACACATGTAACCTTTAGCGTTGCTGTTTTTTTACGTCCATCCACGACCCTTGAGTCAACACTTTTCATATGAATATATAAATATCACATCTTAATATATATTTGTTGCATCTGTACTAGGCTTCAGAATTGTATCTGCTTCAGCAATAGCCTCTGGCAGTATTTTATTTTTTTGTTGGACTTTAAACTGCAGGGCAGTCTAAATTCAAATGAGTTAGTGGCTCTCATTAAGTTCCTGTTTTTCATACCTGCAGGTGTTTTTTTTAAAACAATTGTTTAGCTTATTATATGTTTCCTTCTGTATACTTAGTCAATAAAAAAATATCCTTAAAATATAACAAAACAGAGCACAATTTTTAACACGACGAGCCTTGTCAAATTTCATATATCTTTTGTGGTGGAGGCACTGACACTATTAGAGGAGACCATTTGACTGCATGCACTCGACACCAGTGTTACCACACCCTCTTTGTCTTTCATACATCACTGCACGTCATGCAAATAAGAGCTGAGAGGCACCAACATGACTAGTTTCCCCAATGCAGCCACGTCACAAGTACCGAAAACATAGCTTTTATATCAAATAATATAAAAGCATAGACAAAAATAAGAAAGAAAAAGTGTCATTACATCTGAGAACATGTCTGTAGTGTATTTTGACTGAAGAATACAGACATTTGTCCTTCTGCAGACTGAAAGTCTGAGAAGCCTCTGGCTACAGGAAGTCACAGGTGTGATAGAGGCAGACAGAGACATAAATGACACACGAAGATGCCCAAACCAATTACCACTGATGGGAGTGTGTTTACATCTAAAACACAAAGGAGGCAGAGGATTGATACAGGAAGGAAGGAAAGGAAGAATACAATAAAAATAAAGACGGAAATGAAGATGGAAAAAAGTAAATAAGAAAGAATGGCTAGGATAGAAGGATGTAGAGAAAGAAATTAAAGAAGAAAGGATAAATGGGAGGGTATAAATAAGGACATATAGAAGGAAGAAAGGAAGGAAATTAACTGTACACCATACGCTGTATGTATCAAGGCAAAAGTGCAAAGGTATACTTCAGATGCTTCCCAAATATTACGGTTTCACTTATTCTATTTTTAGCATTTCTCTAACATTGTTTGAGGTTTTATATAACTCCTACTGCAAAGAGTAGCAAACACCCACTCACTCTCAGCCATGCAGTAAAGTCACATGGGACTTCAGCTCTTATTAGCCCAAGCAAACGGAAAGGCATCAGAGATAACCATCATTCAAACTTAGAAGTAGTTGCTCTACAGCCCCTTAAACGTTTAACCCAGCCATATGCATACATTAAATACACACATATATACAGTACATAAGAAGCAAAGCCTGTTATACTCCGTCAAAAAAACACATTACTTTGTTGTTATTGTTTGATTGTTATTATGCATTACTTTATTGATACTTTACACTGATAGAAGATACAAAACAACGTTTAATTTGTAAGTAGGATGGGGCTTTATACATGTCTAATATTGTATTGTAGTGTTTAATAATGAATGCATTATCAGTTTGGATGGATGTAACAGACTGATGAAACTAATCTAAGTTTGTTTTGTGCCTCGTGCTGAATGATGTCAAGAGCAATAGCTGTTGTGTTATTATACCACCTCAAACCCAGTAAAACCCCTGTGATAAATATTACAGAGCAACCTCTCTGTCTGAGGACAAGCTGCAGTGACAGGACCACTCAAGTTAAGTGCAATACTGAGTTTACTGAGGAGCCTCTGGATGAACTGCACAGGTGGATGCTCATAAAGGGTCACATCAGCAGAGACTCTACGTAGACCTGACACCAGACCAGCGGTCTGCACTCATCTGTGGCTTGGTCTGCTGGGCAGGTGGCGTCACTTGGGCCACACTGTGAATAATCTAGCTGACATATCTGCGAGGTGTGGGACCGAGCAGGACGGCCGGCCGGCGATGGAGCTGGTGTTTCTGGACTCTCAAAGGAGCTTCTCTTTTCTAGAAGATATGAACTTTCTATGAGGACAGTGAGAGAAAGCAATCTACAGGATAACGAGACAAAGATTTCAACTCACATAACGTCTCAGTGGAAAAACATCAGCAACAGAGATATAGTGGTTAAGATGTGTGTTTCCTAAATTAAATAATGGTGGTTTTATATAGTGTGATCACATGGTTATTCAGGGTTACTGCACTGAATCAAAAGATAATAAACAACAAAGGTGGTCCACAGTGAATGTACAGATAGTTTGATTGTATTTCCTTCTCTTTAAAAGCTCTGCTCTTGCCTTTGATTGATGGGGTTCTCTACTGCACTTTACTGCATGTCCTTTATTGAATTTAGGAAACCTAATGCTCTGTAACTACACTATAACTCGTTTTTCTTTTTTTCTTCTTCATTTATTTATTTTATTATCATGAACTTTGTTAAAGCAGCCTTGCAAACCTACATTTTAGAGTGATAAAGGGCTTTTATTCCTTATCTCTTCGGCTTTCTCAAAGTACTTTTGTGAATTAAGCTCACTCACTTTGTTGCCAAAACTTGACTGATACCACTCTCACAAGAGTGGTAAGGTATCAATCGTCTCTTCCAGTTCTCTGCCAGATATCCTCATATTTCCAAAAATTTGAAGCTTTTGCTATGTTTGGTTTGGGAACAGCCAACTCATTCTTCATGCATCGTCTATATTACAAACTCAATTTCTGTTTTCATCTTACTCAACAATTTGTTGCTTGCTTCCCATTAAAAATATGTTGTTATCATTAAGATTGGATTATTCCACACTGACATACTGTCCATTTTCAACATTCAGTGGTATACCAGATCTCAGCTGTCTGCTACTTAGATATATTACGTACAACATCATTCTTCCTTTCCAAATTAATTTGTTATCATCCCCAAAGAGAACATTTTTAGTTTAGCCGATATGTCATGAGTCCTCTATTTTAAACACAGTTTCTCTGCATATAGTTGTAAAATAGAAAAAGATAAATACCCCTCTTGTCATACCTAATCATTTGCTTTAATTGTCAGAGGAAAAACAACATTTTAAAGAAGTAGTGCGGGGATAGTTTGGGAAAGATGAAGAGATGAAGGCATTTCCTGTTTTTCAGTATCATCTTACACATTATTGTATTATAAGAGACTCCTGTGAACCTGGAGTGGACGTAGCGTGTTGTTTCCCTGTGGAGGAAAAAACAGCATCACTCCTAAACCCAGCCCTCCCTATCACCCCTCCCAGCCATCTCTGCCTTTGCTCTTTCCTCTGTTGAGCCAAAAACAGACACCAGCCACAGGTGGTCCCTGTGCTTTATTGGTTCTGACACACATCTCTTGCCTTAAGTGCTTAGAGAGACAATTAAAAATGCATTAGGACAATGAAACTAGAGAGGATAAAAAAGATATAGGACAGACAACAATACATAACCTTGCTGGGGCTCCAAAGTGCTCTGACCTATAGTCTACAATGTCTCTTTCTGGCGGCACTAGTGTGCATGTGTGTCTGTGTGATTGTGTTGTGGTGTAACTATAAAGATACAGAGTCTGTCTAATATAGAAAGCAAGGCTGCCCTGCTGTAACCCTAAAAATCACAATAGACGCCCTGAACTTCCACCTTCAACTAATTTCAGTTAATTGTTATGCTCCTCAAAGCAGCTAGTATCTTTAAGAGCTTGAGCTCAAGCACACTATCCCCAGGCATTTGACCACATGTAAATGATTCTGACTAACAAATAACCATCTTCATGATATTTGTTTACTGGCAAATTAGTCTTTACTTTCTGTCTATAGCTAATTTTTAAGGGACTACATTTGTATCTTCCTTTTTGAATCCTCCCTACACAACAAAACACCTTTCCCTACAATTCTCATAAATGTTTTCAGTCACAAGCTGTTACACATAGCATTATATTAACTGTAATTTTACACAAGTACATTCATTATGAAAAACAGCTTTCTAGAGCCTTTGAAGTGGCTTTGTGAGCGATTAACTGGGTTGGAGCACCATGTTAATATATATATATATATATATATATATATATATACGTATATATATATATATATATATAACATGGTGCAACATATATATATATATATATATATATATATATATATATATATATATATATATATATATATATACATACATACATAACATGGTGCTCCAACCCAGTTTGATCAGATTATGTGAATCAACAAGCCATTCAGATTTGGCTCCCTTTCTATGTCACATGCAGGCTCATTGTAATATACTGCCACCTATCTGAGTCTTTCCAGCCACAGCTTGAGAACTACCTTAGGTGCGTCATGTTTTTCTCGTAAGCCAATCAGAGCAGACTGGCTTTTTCAGGAGGGGCGCTAAAAGAGACAAGCCTAAAACAGAGTGTTTCAGACAGAGGATGAATACAGGTATGTATTAAATCATGTTAAACATGTTCTCGTCGAAACCCCATATACAAGTATGAACCAGAAAATGAGATATGCGATCTTTAATTTGGGCCTGGAGGGAGGTAAATCTAACAAGCCCTTGTCATATAGGGAACGTAGTAATGTAACTATTAACCCGAGCATTCAGAGTTTAGGAAGTGATAAAAAGACAATGAAGTGAATTCTGAATTACCTGTTTATCGGAAACTAGACCATGACAGAATGATGCATGAGGTAATGTAAGGATATAATGTAATGAGTCATTAGTGAGTCTGCACTGTAAGTATATATCAGGCTTTTCATATGAAAATGGAAAAAAATAATGATATTGGATGTAGAAATGACTCATACGCTTTATTGGTTACATTAATTCATATAAGGATCCATGATTTATTCTCTCTCGTTCATTGTCTCTGTCCTTATCCGCTGCTCTCCTTCTGACACTCTCCTCTTTCTCACTCTTGATCTGGGTCACATGAACAGTTAACTGTCAGATCATTCATTTTATGTTGGGACGAGAGGTTGAGTACACTGTTGTCACATCGCTGCCGGCATTAGCAGTTAGCTGGGTCTGCAGGTATCCTGGTGTTACTGTAGCTCCTTTCTCCTCATTACATAACACGGTCAATCTAATCCCATTGGGATGAAGCCAATAATACTTCAGAGTAAATGCAGAAATGCTGAGGTTGTTTTACAGCAGGTTGTGTAACTGCTGAGGTTGTGAATATTAGCAGTGAGAGTGCATTACTGTCACACTGAACCCCATTAAACTCACAAATGAAATGTTCCCAAACACATTTATTATTACCAAATCTGATGCAATCACCACTGATGAAATACGCACTATTGATACAATTCTGTACAGTTATTCAATACCAGCACAATAATAATCATGTTTTCTTACACGGAGCCAACGATGATTAGAAAGCTGTAGATTTCAAACTTTTCCATGATTGTGGCAGATTTTTAAACTATAAAAAAATATCTCACATTCGTACATGACCTATTAACATATTAGATTTAAGGACGTACGACAACTTTGAGTAGATTGCCTGCATTCATCGCTGCTTGTTTTTTAATTTTAATTATGTGTCTAGGCGAGGAGTTAGTTTAGTTGTGTTCATCTAATCACAGAATTCAGCAGTGGTCGTTGCCGTTGTTGTTGTTGGCGGAGATCTGCACGCTATTCAGTGCACCTTTCTAGTTTAATTATTGGAACACTTTTTGATTCATAGAATTAATCTGGAAACAATTTAGAGCAATTTATAACAAGAAAAAGAAAATCGGTTAATTCTTTTGCTGAATTGTTACCATATTAGAGGCCTTCGGTTATGCCAGAATGACTTGCAGCAATGCAACAGTTTTATGAATGGAAATAAAGCCATCTCATGCTGCAAAATGCCCTTCAACCTGATTTAAATATTTAATAATATTGTCAAACAATACTCAAGACTTATAGATGACAAACTGGTGAGATAATTTGACATGTTAAAAAAATACCCTGAAAAGATAGGCCAGCATAGTATGACGGTCTGCTTTAATCATAACGCTCTTTATACTAAATCTCCGTGGTTAGCATCCCATTCATTTAGTCTATACTGATTTAAAGAATACGCAGATCTTTTTTTTCTTCACATTTGGTTCGACAAAAATACCCAATATTATAAAACGCTAAAAATAAAACTTGTACAAAATTACCATTATCTGACATGTGACTTTATGCAAATAGCTCACATAGTAACTGATAAAGTGCATTTCTGATATTTGAGGCAGATTATTATCACAATAGATTGAAGTTAAATGCTCAAAAATAAATGTCTGTAACACAACAGAGTATGTTATTAACTGTTTCCTAAAGCAAAATAATTGTAACCCACATTATTCCAAAGAGGGACCAAGACTAATACAACATCAACAACATCCCTTGTAATTGAATAATTGACAACTCCACCACTGCCAAAACAAAACATTAACTGTGTGGTTATTGTGGATTATCGGTGCTACACCTGGGCCCTATTCCTCGTACCTGGTTTACTACCTGACTAATTTTCAGGATAAAATGACGCAGGTCAGGCTTTTCAGTTCCACAAACCAAGTTTGGAAAAATCACCATAGCAACACATCCAGCGCAGGCTAACTGAAATTCACTGGATAAGTTGGCCACTCCCACCGGACAAAAAAGGCAGCTCCCTTCCTCATTGATGAAGGAGCGATATTAGTTATATTAGTTTTATAGGGAGAGAGTTCTTCTTTCCCACATCATGATGACTTCCTGTACGAGCGCTATCGATTCTGCCGACAAGGAATCATTTATAGACCTTCTGGAGCCGTACATTGAACACCACACGCCCAGCCGAGCATCGACTGTCTCACATACTGTATGCATATACTGGATCACATACTGTATGCAAACTGGATCACAGCCTTGAGCTTTTTTGTGAGTGGTAGAACATCTGGAAAGCCGCTGCTGGCATGCTGTTCGTAACGTTTATTTAGCGCTTAAGAAATTTATGGATGTGTTGAAAGCACTCATAATTATATGACAGTGTTATTAGTACACCATACATATCATTATTGTAGAACATGATTAAGGTGGACTCATGATGAGAATACAGAGAATCACACACAATTTCTTTTCACTGCTTCAATTGATTGAATTTCTGATTATGAATAATACATATATACTGATCCGCCCATACACATATTCAAACTCCTAGTTATATGGTAATCTACACATACATGTATATACACATATAGTACATGATACATACGCGCATACAGTACATATATCCTCATAAGTATATATGAATTTGTATACTACTGCCAGCAGGCACATTTAAATAAATATAATCTGATTAATTTGGGTGATGAGGCACTTAAAATTAGCCGATACATTTTCCCAAAACGGACACATTTAACTTATGTCTCGCAGCGGGGCGGTGTTGCATTCACAGCATTAGACTTTGCCATGATTATATGGTCTTGACTTCCTCATATGCGTTCATGATCATCTCCTGCTTGTCAGCGGAGAAATAAGAGGCTGTTCCTCTGAGTTTATTTGCCATTGTAGCGTTTAAAGATCCTGGAATCTGTGCCCAACTATGCCCGACATATCCTGACGTCAATCATCTCGGTAATTTAAGATGGATAATAGGACATTTGATCGACTTTGTTGAACCAGGTACGAGGAATGGGACCCAGGAGATACAGTACAGTTGGTTTGGTTCCTGAAGTTATTGAAAAGCACATAAAAGCCCTCTGATGTAAAGCTTCAGAAAAGAGGTTTGACAATAGAGGAAGGTGACAGGTTGTCGAAAGAAAATGTGCAAGGAAAATATTTTTTTATATTTTAAACTTGTCTTCCATTTACAAGTCAAACAGTTGAATTACTTGTATGTTTGAATTACCTATTTTTGTTAATCTCATATAGAGTTTACATTTAAATGTAAGGAATAGTTTGACAGTATGGGACATGCTCTTGTGGAGAGTTAGATGAGACCACTCTCATGGGCATATCTTAAATATGAAGCTCGAGCCAGGAAACAGCTAGCTTAGCTTAGCATGAAGACTGGAAAGGGCAAGCTACCCTGGCTTTGTCCGAAAGTAACAAACGACTTTACAACTCATTAGCACACTACTTCTCGTTTGTTTAATCTGTACAGTTTACAAAGTGTAGAAACTAAAAAGGTTATGAAAAATACAGCCAAGAAATAGTTCACCACATAACTTCTTGTAAAAACTCAACTTGTTGTTTGAACACTTTTTAACAAATAGAGGAGATAAGTGTTCAACGGTGAGCTTTAGATGTGCTGTTAGACAGATTTTGTTACCTTTGGTTAGAGGCTCCAGCTACATATTTACCGTGCAGATGTTTCTTCTCAGCAAGAAAGGGATTAAGCATATTTCCCTAACATGTCAAACTTTTCATATATATATATATATATATATATATATATATATATATATATATATATATATATATATATATATATATATATATATATATATATATATATCAAAATCAATGGAAAGCAGCCACAAAATGTGATTGTTGATTTTAGATTCACGTATCCCTCAGGACTTCTCGCCATGTGGGAGGGAGTGGTCTCGCTGAAAGAGCAGAGTCACACCCTTCCTGAAGCGGTGGTCCCTAACACTGTAGATAATGACATTACAGCAGCTGTTTCCTGTCAGGATCCAGAAGGCTAAAAAAGAAAAGTTGCACCAGGTGTATCCCACCACGTTCCCGAGCACAAACACTGCGATGGGAGAGAAGGATGCTGTGAAGGCGAATGTCAGTATGCCAATTGTCTTGGCAGCTTTGATGTCTGAAAAGGAGGGCCTGTGAGAGCATCCTCCTCCTACCCCTGCCCCTCCTCCTCCTCCATCACTCAGACTCCCCTCTGACAGCAGTTTGCGTTTTCGGGAGTACCGTCGGATGCTAGTGAAAGACACAATGTTCACTGCTAATGTGCCACCGAGCAATGTGAAGTCAAAAGTTGGAAATAACAGCAAAATGTTAGCATCAGGTGGCAGCTGGCTGCCGAACAATAGTGGTGTGTAGTTACACATACGACTGCACTCATTGTACTCCAAAGTGAAGTTTCTGCTGAAGATGAGGGGAGCAAGAGCTAGCAGGAAGCTGGCAGCCCAGGAGAGCAGGATGAGGAACAGAGTTCTTCTCCGGGTCACCAGGGCGTCCTTGTGAAGGGGCCGTAGGATGGCCACACTTCGCTCCAGGGTCATGAGGAAGATGGTGCTGATGGAGACAAAGGTGCATCCAGCAAACACAGGACCAATCAGCATGCAGGGCTGCCAAGGGTTCACCAGTCCCCCGAGAGAAGAGGAGGTGGCTGGGGAAAAAGAACTGGCCTGGTACCAAATGGGAGGTGCGCTGGTCACCATGAGTGAGATCTCAGTGTAGACAGAGAATGGGACCACAAGGACACCGACCATCATGTCTGCTATGGCCAGAGACACTGTCAGAGAGAGAGAGAACAAGAAGAAACACTAAAGGAACACATTCAAGCTGTTTTCTAGTCAATACACTTTATAGTAAATACACAATTCTAATCTTATCGGTGCAATATGGGCAACATTTCAATTAGATAAGATAATGCAATAAATTACCAAGACCTTCTTAGCTCTTTGTCATTAGACATTAGAAGGAAGGCCTTTGGTGTTGGCAGGTTGATATTGATTTGAATAGAAACATGAAATGTCATTTTGCCATTTATTTATTTTCAGTATGAATATTCAACTTCTGCAGAAAGGAACCTTCCCTGTGGAAAGCACTTTAACACTAATCTATACTTAATTAGTTTAATGATAGATTTGCATTGAATGCTAAGAACAACATTTACCTTTCAGGTATCCCTGGGGTGTTCGGGACTGCCTTGTTTGCACAAAGACAGTAAGGGTGACCACATTTCCAACCACAATGGCAAATGCCAGGCTCACCATGAACACCACTGCCAAAGTGCGATTGATAAATCCACAGCAACAGAGGGTGCAGAGCGGCGCCAGTGACTGGCCTGAACCGAGTCCTTCCTGAAAAGCTGGAGTGACGTTAAATGGACAGTCTGTAGTCGGCAGCAGAACTGCTGTACTCCCAGGAACACTGACGTTGGGAAGCAGAGCAGTCATGGCCCAGGATAGACTGTGACTCTTGGGATTTGTAGGCCGATCAGGAAATGTCCTGTAGTGGGACACTATACTGATGAGAAATGAAAAATACATGAAGGCAGTTAAATGGTCCGTCCAAATAAACCAATATTGTAAGAAGTATTATGTACTGCTAGTACATAATATGCTAGTATGTAATTAATCTGCATGTCAAGTTGTATGGCACAACTCTCTCTCTCACTTAGGTACACATCAACACTCATCAACCATGTTTTTACGATTGGGACCACAGGCCACTCCCTTATTAACTCTTTGGTCAACATCTCAATGCCAAGTAGTTTTTTTATCCTAGATTTAAGTGGACAGTGATTTTGTGGTTACATGCTGTTCTTGTGCTCTCACACTGTTGGAAGCATGTCAATGCTGTCGGTACCTATGCTGAGACTAAGTTCAGTACCAAATGTCTTCCTCAGCTGACAACCAAATACACGGGGGCCTTCAATCATTTATGCTGTTCACTGGGCTGGAGAACAGGAAGGTACACACATCCAAGAAAACACAGGGTAACAAGAATGGACATATTCAGACCAGAACAAAACCAAACCCCACTCACTCTGGCCTTGGGCACAGGAACAGCCAACGAAACATCACAGCTGTGAGACTTGAAATCATTTGCCAGTTATCAGCAGTGAATTAGCCTCAGAATAATGAGGGGCTCTTAAGAATCAGAAAAAACAAACACTTGTTCACATATGCTTGATTACTTTGAATTATAATATCAGTCTTCCTTCCACAAATTAGATTCAAAGATACTGATTGTAAAAACAACTAATGGGAATTGTCACTACAGTGTAAAAGGGTAAGAGATATTACAACTTTTCAATCCTTTCTTGTTTTTTTCTATAATATTCGTTTGCAGTGCTAACGGCATAGAACATCTAAAGGGATACATGAAGTGGAAATTGTTGATCAAACATTAATATACAGTGCCTATAACAAATATTCACCCCCAAGTAACTACAAAAGCACTTTTCAGACATGGAATATATAGAGTATATATAACATAGCAGGCAGTGAAGGCTTTCTGTCAATCCAACATTGGTGACTTTTATGTTGATGTTCCATTCAGACATGACAGCAGCATTCATTGATATGATTGAATCAGCTGTATGTGTGCCTCAGTTGAGTCGAATGACCTGATTGAATGATTGATACCATAGTTTATAGGCTCTATGTTGTTTTATAGTATTAGCTTGGTATTTACTGACATCATATAAGCATTCAGAGAGGACAGCATGGAGTTATGGGTCTTTCTCCAAGGCTCTGTGGGTTGTTACGCAATAGACAGTACCATCCGTGTACAGTGTCTTTTATAAGCATGCTACTTAAGCATGCTTAACTAAAGGCGCAGTCAAGTCTCCCTACAAATTAACCCTTGCGTTATGTTGAGAATGGCTATACTTCCTTATAGTTTGGGGTTGCATAGACTCCACAGCTGTATGTGTAAAAAAATAAATAACAATCATTGCAAAATGTATAATTTTTCTGACCTTTTTGAAAAAAAACAGCAATGTGTAGTCAAGGATATCCCTTTGCTACAAGCTGGGCCTGGTGATGAAGCTGATAAGATAAGATACTCCTTTATTAGTCCCGCAGTGGGGACATTTACAGGACTACAGCAGCAAAAGGGGTAAAGTGCATACAAGAGACATAGTAAAGAAAAAGAGTGATATAAATAATAAACAGTAAATAATCTACAATAGCTGAATAGTATATATAGGCATAATAAATATAACTATTTTGAACAGTGTATTTATATTGCACAGGTTGAAGTGATTACAATTATTATCTATTAAGGGTCAATCAGATCTCAGGGAGGTCTATCTCCTCTCCAAATCCTAATCAAATATTTTAGGATCTGGGACGGTTATGCTGAGAACATGCGAACCCTGTATTTAACCATTATTTACAGCTGGGGTCTCTGATACAGACATATGTAGCAGACTTCTAAAACATGTTGTCAGTTCAAAAATCACGTTTATAAGCAAATTTTGTTTAGGGAACGTTATAAATTATCAAACTGATAAAACAATGTTAACAACTTCGCTGAAGCAGACATGCATGGATTCATTTCACATTGTACTATTCAGATATACACTGTAACTAAATGTAATCCTGGGTTTCGCAGAATCAACCTCTATTCTTCTGCCTGGTGAAAGTCAGACTGGGAGAATATTCATCTGCCCTATATCTGCCTAATATTTACAAAATAGTGTTTTGAATGTTAACATTATACGTATCTTGTGAATATTGAAAAACTGAAGTGACAGTCCTTCCCATTAAAATACTAAGAGGCTTGGGAGAGAAAGACAATATATTCTGGCACAAATCTGTGTATCCTTTAACTCTGCTTCATCTTTGTATTGTATAACATGAGTCAATCAAATACAGAGATTATTAAATCAATTATTTCATGCAGTATAAATGGGGATGTTAAAAAGTAACTAATAAATCGATTGGCTGATTTGTAAAACAAATAGTATTTTTGACAGCTTGAGGCAATTGTCATGACAGAGCAATTCCTTTACTTTTAATTTAACTGAAAAAATTAATATTTTTGGGAGAAAAGAGGATGAACCTCATTAATGGGCTTTTACCTTGAGTGAAGATGACAGGCGGATGTCTTCCCTGTGGCAAGACCTCAGGCGTGGTGAGACCAGCAGCTGAGAGCAAAGACAGCACACACACACACACACACACACACACACACACACACACACACACACACACACACACACACACACACACACACACACACACACACACACACAGTACAACTGTTAGAAAGATACAACCCCACCATCTTCATATTCAGTACAGATTGAGAATTCTAGGCCTACTTGTGTCTGTGTAAAATACAAACACAGCACAACATGGATTAAAATGGGCCATAATGTGTGTGTGTGTGTGTGTGTGTGTGTGTGTGTGTGTGTGTGTGTGTGTGTGTGTGTGTGTGTGTGTGTGTGTGTGTGTGTGTGTGTGTGTGTGTGTTTTCTTGGAAAATAATAAATAAATACAAACTTTTATTTATTTTAATTGTCGTTGCCCACTGAAACAGTTCAACATATTTCTGAAGTTGATTTACTTGTATAATTCTTCGATGCATTTATTGTAGGTTGCTTTGGAGGTTGTATCCTATATTACATGTAATACCTAGAAAGATACCTAGAAAACGATTAACTTCTCTTCCATAGACTGTATCCTTCACACACTTGTTTTACAAACACGTTTCAGCAGGATAAATACGCTCTGAATCGTAAACAGTCTTCAAACTAAACTGATATTATGCACCCCCACACCAACATTTTGTCCCGACTCATTTCAAGGCCACCCTTGGGTTGGCGTGAACCTAACTGAGCATTATGGGTTGGGATACCTCTTGAGACTGTTGTATACCATTAGAAGCCAAAGGGGGAACAGAACGCAAACAGTGAGTGTGATTTATTTCTTCTTCTTGTCTATCCTATGATGAGACCAGAGCCAACTGATTGATTTGTGTATCCAAATGCTGATAGAGCGTATTCTCATCGACACACAAAAACATGGAACTGTAGTTTAACTTAATCACACACACGCTGTCCTGGTGCTCTAAATGCTCAAAGAGCACTAAATAGGAAAACATAGGCCCCAACAAATGCACTACTTCTGTTTGAGTAACGTTTGCTAAGAACTATAGGGCCCATTTACTTTAAGAAATACGCCTTGGGCTGAGAGCCAAAACAGTGTACGTTAGAAAGTATTGTTAATCTTGGTCTTTCCATGGGTTTTGTCTATTTTACAAAAGGATAGCAAGAATGCCAGCCCCATTACTGCCCTTTAGTTGTTCATACTTTTTCAGATTCAGCATGAAAATTCAGTGTGCCTAGTCGACGAAATAAATCTTAGTCAACAAAGATACAGATTAGTCGAACAATTGTCTAAGAGGAGCAGCCCAACCAAATCCCATGGTAATCCATCCAATCATTATCAAGATAGTTCAATAACATACACAAATGTCAACTGCATAGGGGCTCGAGAGGGAAAAAAAATCATGGCAATGCATCCAATAGATAAAGAGAGATTTGAGTCTGAAGTGTGACTGTCAACTGACCAACCCAGTAACAAGACGAATCCTTGACATCCCCTCAGCCGTATGTCTCTTAGCCATGGCTGGGCAAAATCAGTTATCAGCTCTAACTGATTACTGCTTTTGCTAAAGCTAGCATTCATTAGCCATATTTGATTACATGTGCACGTATAAAACTCATATTCAATTGGGCCCCCTTAATGATGTCACAGTTGTCATACTCTGGGGACCATTGTGCTGCAATAGCTATGTTTTAGGTGTAGGTTGTTCATCCATGCAGTGAATTTCCTTTGACAGGGCTGTGTCCCTGAGTGACAGGTCAAGCATATGGAGGAAGACTGTGGGGGCTTGGTCGCAGTTCTCAGGCCAGGTCGCCCAATGCACAGAAGGGTCATTTGCAGTAATGATGGACAGGCTGGCTTAAAGCCGCCTGAGGCCGTCTGCCACAGCACATGAGCAGAAAGACAACTTTCTCTTCACATCTTGGTCATTCTTTCTGTGTTTGTTCCCCTTCTGTTGGTTAGAGACGTGCCCAAACAACATATTCATACACATAAACACATAATAAGTGGTACTATCTTGCTATTGTTGTTTTAACTCTCCTGTGTTAGTGTCTCATTTACAACTGTTGCAATACATTTTCTCTGTCTCTGTTTACTTTTCTCGGTATTTAAAAAATATAAACATAATATAAACAGTACCTATTTATTAAACTATAAAGTATTATATAGTTAAATCGATAAAGTCATGCCCCTCTTGCCAGGCTAAGGCTAATATTTTGTACAAGAAATAACATTAAATCATTAATAAATGTATAAAAGTAAATACTTGGGTTTTGTAAATACATCATCATTCTAAATTCAAAGATAATATACATTAGGGGTGATACACTTTGTATACATATATCGTATCGAGTCTCAAAATATATATTTTGTTTAAGTTATGCAAAGATTCATGGCAGGCTGTGGTTTATTTTGTGTTGCGTTTGAACCCCCGAAAGCAAGATATCAGGATTTTAATCTGTTAAATTGTAGTAGTTTGATGTTGGATGTTACAGAACTGAAAAATGCAAATGCAGGTCCCACTGATTTATGCATCTGGCGGTGTGTTATTTATACTATGACTTTCCTAAAATTATATATTTTTTTACATCACTTTGCTTACAAATAGCAATATGTTGTATTGCCAGTTCCTATCACACACATTGCCCTCCTCAATGTACTCCATTAACTGCTGTTGCATGCCTGTGCAACATTTTATTTAAAGCAAGCAATCTCATATGATCTAAGTTTAACAAGAAAGATGCATTCATACTGCAGTTGTAAACTTTGGGTCAAAATGTGTGGACGCAAGACTAAAATCTTAATTATACTGACATTAATTAGAACTATTTTTCATCTGTTTTCAGATGCAAAATAGTTAATAATTTCATAATAACAGTCATTCTTGGTGTGTCATCATTAAAAACCATAACTGGCACAGTCTCTTGAAAAGTGTAATTCAAATTCAAAAGGACAGAATTAAGTGTATGCAGGTACAAGGTAATTAATGCATGAGTAAACCAAAAGACAAGGGGGGTCCAATTATACATTTTGTACAAAAATGTAACATATCAATTAATATCAAGAGCACGGACTGTAAAGTGCTTTTTAAAAAAAAATGTAGAAATGTTTTATTTTCTTGTGTGGTATTAAGGCCTGTCATATAATACCACACATACAAATCTGATGGTATAATCTTACCGGCATTTCCACTATTATGGACCAAAGCAGTTGTGCAGACAGAGGTTGATAAAAGGAAAACAATCCAGTATGAAAGCGCTGAATCAGTGGAGTTAAAATCCAGAGAAGAAGAGAGTGGAGATGTAGTCCTCTTATCGCTCATTCTCCTAAGAAACACACATTCAGCACAAACCCTCTCACGCACTCCAGCTCTCTGTCCCTGTGATTCAGCCTCTCCTCCACCCCTTTCGTTCTGCTCAACCTCCAGTCCCACGCTCTTGCTTCCTCCTCCCCTCACCCTCTGAGTGCCTTATCACATGCAAACGCTCTCTCCTGGGAGAATCAAGGTAAAATCCACAGCAGCTCCTTTCTCGCTCTTCCTCCCACGTTCACCCTCTGATGTGACTCATCTACCTCCTCTGATCTTCTCCCCTTTGTTCCCAGAACGTCTCTCATACTTTGTAACTTACAGCCTCCATCACTGTTGAACTCTTGCTTTCAGGCCATGCTTCATTTTTTAACTCTGTACTTTGTCCCTGAAGCATCTGTTTTTTTAACTGAACACATTCATTCTTTGCATCTTTGTTGTGCCCAAACTAATGACAATGTTCTACATTTCTAAGCCTCAGATCCTGTAAAAAATTAAATAAAAAAGACAGAATGAATGAGCGAGACAGAGATGGAAATAGAGCCGCAGAGAGACACTACATTGCACTAACGAGAGGTGACCCTATAACAGTATGAGGCGGGGTAAAATGCATCCATCCTCTCTTGGGTATTTGTCCGGTTTGGTCCCCAATGGCCTTGGCCTGTTTCCGTGGCTTTAATCATGTATGGCACACCGGTCATGTCCCATCCTCTTTGTGGCCCCCAGGGAGCAGAAACTACAGCACTCAAGTGAGACCCCTGCCCTCGGATATGATTTGAGACACTGGGCAGCATGTTGCCACATCACTGATTTGCCCTTGCCTTGACACTACCTCTGCATACAAATATATCTCTCTGAGACAAATCATTCAACAGCAACGACTTTGAAACTGAAATGTAAAAATTAAGGTCAGATTATGAATATAAATGCTGAAGTGAAGTTGAATAAACAGCGATGTACATGCCAACAGTGTTATGTAACTTAATCCTCAAGGCTTTTTTAAACCTGCCAAATATATAACTAGAGGGCATATGCCATGTCATAGGCTCATATAAGGGTCATATTGTATATCTGATTCTGCTTTCCAACAAGATATAACCTTGCTAATTTGTGATTACATATGGGGTCCCAGTAGCCTTTTACTGCTCCAGCACACACTAGATTCACACGTGTATAGCCTGCTGTCAACTAGAAGGAGATAAGCTCTGGTAAAAGTCGTGCTATGAATGAAACGCCACAAACCAGCATGTACCTGTATGGATTGTCTCTGAGGTGATAGTGACCATGGCTGTTTCGTAAGTCGTGGACAGGGATTTATTTATATATTAAATAATCTCCAACCAACAACAAAACATGCCACTGATATCTTTATTTGAAATATCTCCAAGCCATGTACTTTTTGATGTGCCTTTTTCTGTCTTGTGTTTGTTTGTGTATTGTGGAAAAGACAATAAAAACATTTGTAAAAAAAAAAAAATCTGCAAGACCAGGGATAACTTTAGAGTAAAGCTAAATGTCTTTATTTAAATGCTACTTTTAGGGGGTGTCCTGGTGGACTCGATGTCGAAGATGCTAACCATGTAAACGCATAGTTTTCGAGCCTGGCCAATTTCTGTCGCATCGCTACGGTATACTTTCAAATAAAGGTTCTCAAAATTGTAAATGAATGTGTGTACAACATTTTCTGCCGATTTATCTGGCAAGTAATGACAGATTTCTCAGGAAACTTGTGGAAACTGTCACCTGACTCATGTTCTTTTTTGTCTTTTCCTTGTGTCTCTGGTGTCCCCGTTACGTGTGCGTGCCGTGGGCGTGGCTTCCGGCAACTGGCCTCATCGCCACACCTGCACCTCATCTCCAGCACCTGGCTTCAATCATCTCACCAAATCCTCCCTGTTAAAGCACCCTGGCTTCCCTCTCTCCAGTTGCCAGATTATTTCACCATTCCTAGTGGTACCTAAACTCTCAGTTACAGAAACTTTGACAAGCTCGATGAAAGGTTAGTCACCAAAGTCAGGAATATGAACGTCTGAAGGATTTCATGGCTTGCCATATAATATTTGTTCAGTCTCCAAAATATCTATAAAACTTTCTTTCAATGTTCTAAAAATACATGTGGCTAGATAACCTGTGTAGTCAGTACCTAGTAGTTGCCTGGTTTGGCTCTGTATTCCAGCTCATTGGCTCTAAAATTAAACTGATCTGAAAGGGCTGAATTTCAGAGAAGAGAAGCGCTTCCTTATGAACAGCTTCTGTGTTTGATTAAGTTAAGGGTGCACTTGCCTCAGGTCACTGAATACTGGAACGCTTTAGTAATACTGCCACCATGAAATTACTTCATTTGAAATCAGTGTTTTACATTAATTTTCAATTATATGCGTTAACAGATAATCTTCAGGAAACCTTCAAGTCCAAGATATGAATCTGAAATATAGTCAGGCTTGTTACATGTGGGAATGTGTGCGTTGATGGCAACATGGAAGGGAAAGGGAGGCTTGCCTTCCATGTAGCTTCTTTAAATCTACAAATACACACTAATTTGTAGACACTGTTTGTATAAGATACATTGTATTTGTTTTGTTTAGCTAAAAATAAAAATTATTTTGTTAACCTGTAGCCTTTTTTGGTATTTTATATCTATCAGTATGCTTATGCATCTGCATTTGATTGATTATATTGATCACTAGAAATAGTTTGAATGAGAGCATGTTCACTTACTTTGTTTGTACTGGTATAATATAAAAACTAGAAACCAGTAGAGAAAAATTGTAAAGAAAAATTAAGACTATGAACAAAAAATAAGTTTATGATTGTTATTCCAAACACTGTAACCTGTGCATACCTTCTAGGAACACATTATTGTTGATGTTAAACTATATTGAAATGTAAAACAATGTAAACAAAGATGCCAAATTCATCGAGTCAGCAAACTTTTAAATATAATGTAATTTAATTATAATATTTGAACTAATTGTAAACTTCTGTGACCTTGTAAATGCCCAATGCAGTAATGCTGGACTTTCCTCCCTGCAGCAAACATCTGACGTATTGCTATCACACTTAATAATTTACTGCCCGCCTTGTTTACTTGTGGTAAACTGATGCAAAACTGTGATGCAACCAGTACAAGCTGTCTACAGTCTTGTTTTATAAATTAAACACTGGCTAGTGAAGTAGCTTTACTTTGCAAACCCCCCAATACTATTACAGTCAAAAATGGGATCCACCACAGAGGAGCTAAAGACGTACATATTAGCTGAATCTAACATAACTCGTATGAATTAAAACCTGATCAGGATGTTTTTCACTAGACGATCAAAACGAAAACGTTCACGAGAAGTGTTGTGCTGTAGTATTATTGACATTGCTGTGTAATGTTACAGACTGATCTAAATCATCTTTATCACACAAGAAACCTGTGATGATGAAACAGATTTCGCAAACCATTTTTTCAGATTCCAGGAATCAACATGGTTTTTTTGCCAAGCACAAATTTCCCCTGGCAGACGCTCAATATCTCAACGGATATAAATACTCCCTGCTCCAAACAGCACATTCAAGAAGAAGAGATTGTAGCCATCACTGTAGAAGATGAATAATATCAACAAAATGTGGTAAGTTAAAATATTATTATTTATTCTATAAAATATTTTGTTATTTTTCTCTCTGAATATACATGACTAGAAATCTATCATCCTTGGTACCAAATAGTATGTACTTATACCATTATAACATTCTAGCTCAGCCTTAACACTGCAGCAATAGGGTTACAATCTGTAAGTGTAATCATAATTTTACTATGAAAGGTCTGATCTAATATCTTTTAAAAAGCTATCTAACTTGGTTGAATTTTCCAATAATGATCCAAAAATGATTTGTGAGCTCTAGTAAATAAAATGCTTCGTTATCTAACTCTGTAATTGAATAACCGATTTGTTTACAATTGGTTATTCTTAATTTCTAAATGGGCAATGAATCATTGTGTGTTTGTTAATTGTGTGACTCTGTAAAGGGTTTCTCTGACTCTGCTCCTCGTGGCTGCATGTCTGGCTCAAACCGAAGAAAGGATGAAACGCTCCGTATCAGGTAGCACGCGCTAACAAACACAAATATGCTATACATAGATAAACATGGTGTCTTAATTTAAAATGTCCAAGTTCTAGTTTTTATATATTCTATTTTTCTGATAACTATCTTAAGTCTACAGCCATAGAGTACCTGCTGCTGAGGCTGTACTTAAGCAGTGTTCCTTTGGGGTAAATGCTAAGGAGAATGATAACATGCTGAAGTTTAGGTATAATATTTCCCACGTTCACCACATCATTTTTTACATTTTAACATTTGTCGATTACTAATAATAGCATTGATTAAAAAGTACAGCTGAGACTGATGGGAATCTCATTCATATTTATAAAATTCATTTTGATATAAAATATTTATTTAGCACCTTTTCAAAAATAAAGTTATAAAATGCAGTACATTTCAAACTAGGAATAAAAGAAAGTAAATCAAAAGTAAAAGATGCAATTATTATAAAGGTAAAAAATTCCATCAGTTAAGAAAAAGCCATAATATGAATAACAGATTTTAAAAGTGGATAGTGAGTTTGCATGCTTTAGATTGTCAGGCAGGGAATTCCACTATAAACCAAAGTAATGAACACATTGAACATTTGACCTGATGATGTCGGAGGATCATCAGAGACACTTTGTTGTCTGGGAACAATGAATATCTGTCCAGATTGGTTGAGCTCATCAAATCAGTAGAAGTGAAGATGTTTCACTAGAAGTGAAGTGAAAGTACACACCTTGACCTGCTGGTGGCGCTAGAGGAAAAGTTTGGAGAACGCTAAAGTTGGTCAGATTCATCGTCTGGGATCAACTGTTACCTGTACCCGATTTTCATGGAAATCCATCCCATAATTGTCAAGATATTTTAGTCTGGACCAAAGTGGCTACTATTTAATGTTTACCTGATAACTCAAAAAAGTAAAGTGAGGTTAAACAGGTTATTGTGTCTTTTACAAAAACAGTCAGAACACGTGTCTATGTGACTAAACCAGAGATCCAAACAGCAGTCTTTTTCATCAGAATATATTCAAGTGGGTCCAAGCGACCAAACGATTCAGTTCTCTGAAGACTAATGGCTCCTCGATAGCTGCTGTTCAGATGGGTGATTCCTGCATGAAATGATACAGGCTTTCCTGCAGGGTCTGAGGGCGGGGCTACTACTGTATATTTCAGATAATGCCCTTCATTTGGCTTCAAAGCTAAAGTATCTGACAGGGAAATCGCCTGCTTCTCTGCTACTTTTCAAACAGTCCTTACGGCTGTCAGAGACCTCTAAGAGATGTGACGAAACTGACTGGAGGCATGCTGATAAATTATTTGTTCATTAAAGAGGGGAGCTCATTTTCATTAAGACAAAAGTAATGAGAGAAAATATTAAATGTAACAGAACTATCTTCCAGTGTCATATGTCCTATTCATGCAGGCTCTCTAAAGCGTCAAACTAATTAATCAGTCATTCATCTAATTGCGCTTATAAGCCATTGTTTACTGTGTTGAATACATTGATTTAAACAAGACACCAGAAATATGTCTTAGTAAATAAACCCTGTCATGATAACAAGACTGTTAATAATCCCGAACAGTTCATTTTTACCGTGCAGCTCCATTCTGTATACTAAACATTTTGCATCACTCAAGAGAAGATCACTTTAACAAGTTTTCATGATTTTCTCAGCCACACAAATTACTTGTGGATCAAAGCACAGCGAGTCTAAATAAATTAGAGACCACTGTTTCTGGAAGAAACCCTCAGAGCGACAACGTGATAACCTTAGTGTCAAGGAGACCATATTTTATTAAATATGTTTAAGTTCTACGAGAGGGAAAACGGGTTTTGAACAAAAATGCTTTCAACTGTGTTTAACACACAGAGATAAACTACTCAAACTGACGAAGCATTCTTAATATCTGAGCTCAAAACAGCCATCTTGGAATGAATCTAAGTAATTAGTTAGTGAGCGAGAAGCTTTATATATTCAGGAGAACTCATTGAGATTTGAAAAGAAAAGGAACATCGAAGGTTGTTTTTGTGAAATACATATACAATATGAATAAATCTGTCCTGTTGTTTATTTCCCAGCCTCCAGGTTAGCATCACTCCGGTCCAGAAGAATGGTTGGGGGGACCCTGGCTCCTCGTGTCCCCTGGCAGGCCATGGTCTACATTGCTGACAGTGTGCTGGACGGAGGCTATGCAGGCGGCGCTCTCGTCTCTGATCGCTGGGTTTTGACGGCTGGCAGGAACCTGTTTGTCAGGAAGAGTCGACCGGACACTCAGGGTCAAGATCCTGTCATTCCTAAAGTGTACTTGGGAATCACGGAGCGGGCAGAAGCTGATGTCTCCAGAGAGGTTGCTGTGGTGAAGGTGAACAAGAAAGACATTTGATTTGAAATACAAAGCTTTACCTATGCGACCATGTTCAAGCCCCAGCGGCCGCAATTCAAACACATGTTGTTCGTCATTAGCGTGTGCCGGATTTCTTTAGATCCCGATAAGGTAGGAAATATGTCAAATATAATGCACAGACATGTAGATTTTATTTTGTTCTGCTTTTTTTCTAACGTACCATATATTTATGGCAAATAGAGAGAAAAATGTCTTGTGCATCTTATGTTCATGACTCATTTCCATTCTCCAACTAGAATTTGTTCCCACATGTAATCAAGCAATCATGAGGAGATAGCTTATCGGATTTTTCTTTCATGTTTTGCAAGTGTGACACAGCTACAGTGTCGAAGAAGCATCGTCTCTTTTTCAGTATCTGAGAGTCTTGATTTAGGCCCCTAGGATGTATGAGCCTAATATCAGCAGGATTTTCTCAACCGTAAAGGAGCATGTAATCCTTTAAAGGATAAATCTTGCAATATTCTAGCTATCGACAAATCCCATGCAAAAAAACTAAAATCTGAATTAATTGATCCCACATGTACAAATTCGTTGTATGAACATGGCCACTGTAGTTTATTTTGAGTCGAGCCACCATACTTTACACCAGGAGTTCTCAACTTTTAGTAATTAATGGCCCATTTCTGATTGTTGAAAAAATTCAGAAGATCACCTTTTCCAAATTAATGAGACAAAAAAAAGGAGAAATAAACTGGACGTTAAAATGTGGTACGCTCTTTGTCATCTGTAATGACCAAAATAAATATTTAGCTTACCCTCACAGTAACTGCCTACCTTTAGGAATTCAAATTGAATGTCATAATTTCTCACCACACGCTTTGTAGCATTTACTGGTGCAGTGTTATCTCCAACATCACTTTTTCATGTACAAATCGGAGCTATCTTGTGTCACTGCCTGGGAACGTTAGCTAGCTAACAGAGGCGTGACACGTTTGTAGTCACAAATGATGTGTTGGGATTGCCGTGGCGATATTCAAACACAACTGGATTATTGAAAAGTTTTTTATTGTGGAGCACATTTAGATTATCTAAATTCTTCGGCAGTACCCCTACGGCCAACTAGATGGTGCTCTGGGGTCCCCTAGTGGCTTGGGAATAGTTGCTTTACACCATCCTGATGTCAACAATACTCACTAGTACACTGAATGTGTATTAATCCCCGGCTGAAAATAGTCCCAGTCAAATACACTATTTACCCCTGTTCGAGTTGTGTTTTTAAAAAACTTCGGTGCCCAGCTGTTGTCAATTACTAAGCTATACTTTATTCTTGACCAGTTTTTAAAGATGTATGTCTTCAGTACAAACAGGTGGGCTTGGAACTGAGTGCCACAGATAGGCTGGGATATTTGTAACAGTAGGACGAACTAAATGATTGTTGCTTTTGGTCTATTCATGGGATTTGTTGAATATCTCCACATTCAAATCTAAAAATGTAAAGTGTGGAGGTAAAAATAATAAATCTGGACAGGGACAAGATGTGGAATTTGTTTATAAATCAGTTAATACATCCATTTTAATATAACATTTCATGTTATATAATAAGATGGACATTGTTATTGCTATACTGCACTCAATGAAAAGAGTAAAGACCAAACATGCAATCATCTCTGGTATTTTACCTTCCCTTCGGCAGGTTGTTCTGCATCCAGGCTTCCAGAACCAATCTGAGTGGGACAACAACCTGGCTCTGATCCAGTTGAAGGAGCCTGTGGTTATGAGCGATAAAGTGACCCCCATCCCTCTGCCTGAGAGCGGCCAGGACCTGGCAGACGCAGTTGGGGGGTCAGGCGTCATCAGCGGCTGGGGCTGGGGGATCCTTCTTACCCCTGCCACATCACTCAAATACCTCGTACTTCCCCTGGCCAATCACGCTGACTGCAAGGCAGAATATGAACGTATTGCGCTCACACCAGTTGTAGACGACAACATGTTCTGCACCGGACCCACCAAGTATGAGGAAAATGTTTGTTTTGGCGATGCAGGAGGCGCTCTGGCTGTCACAGATGCTGAAACTGGGAACATCTACGCTGCAGGGATCCTTTCCTATGACAAGTCCTGCAAGAGCTACAAGTACGGCGTCTATGTGAAGATTTCCTCGTATTTGCCCTGGATCCACAGTGTCATCAGAGGAGATACAGAGCAATCATCTGCTCTGCGCTCTGACGCAATGTCTAAGATGTACTCATGGCAGCCATAGAGCTTCAGCCTCTGTTCTTTTAATTTTGTGGAGAAATCATTGTAATGTCCGTAAAGCTGTGCATTTTCTTGAATGCTTGTAATGTCACCACTGCTGTGTTCTGTCACGTTAATGTTGTGATTAGAAAGGAATAAATATATACAAATCCAGTATTTGAAATCGTTCTTGTTTGCCATAATACACACTAATTTTCCCCCGAAGAACAATGTCATATTTTCAGTAAATGGCCAAAACGACATGTTAATATTATTGCAGCAATAGTAATTATAAAGGAGGAAGTAGTGTGACATTGTTTTTTTTGTCCAGCTCCCTTTTCTATTATTATTTAAGTACTACTGGCACTTTTCATCTGTACAAATGACTGACATGATCATGATCTTTCAATAACCGTAAGCAAATATTGTCATTTAATTTGGAGGCCTCTTTGACTCCATAGTCAACTGCTGTGCCCACATTACACGGTGCACTGTTAGTTAACTTTTCAAAAAAACTTGAAGGCTTCAAAGGTTGAGACAATATTTCATCATGTGCAGTCATCAGCGTGAAAGCAAAATTTGACGATGGAATGGAAATGGATGACACAACTCAAGATCTGTTTTCAACTGTTGCTCACAGATGGATATTTTGTCTGGGGGGGTGGAATGGAAAGATCTTATTGTCTGACAGATGTGTCCACTCTGCCACAGATCATGAACTGCCTCAACAACAGCTCGCTAAGAAAGTGAGGTGATGACAGCTGCCTGTCCAGCCAGTACAGTACGGTAGAGAAAGATAAGCGGGAAGTAAAAATCCAAAGTGAAAGGCAGAGACGACTCTCTGCCTCTGGGTCTTTTTCGGTGTATAATAACAATATATAAGCTCAGGTTGATGGGGTGGGAGTGAAAAGGATGACACACTTCATTACTGTCATCTGAAATTTGTGTGTAATTTGATATTTACATTTTAGCTACAAAGATTCTACAGACTGCTTTGACAAAGAATATCAATGCTGACTTAAACCAATAAACCTGTTGCAAAAATGTCCCATCTGGATTTTTCTGTGGGACATCAGATTACTGTCTCTTCACTCCTGACCAGCTGCTGTTGACGTCACATGGTGCTCAACAGTGACTCTCACATATGTCTTTGTATATTAATCACTTGATCTTTCCAAGAAAAGTTGCACATATACTATTAATTATATATGCGCCTCAGATTTCTTTCACAGAAAACATAGTTGCATAATTTTACTAGAAAGCCCTTCATAGTTAAAGCTCTTAAACACTTATTAAACTGACCTGCTGTAGACATTTTAATAGTGCAAGTTTTGGAGTTGCCATAAAGCAAAGGTAGACTTACGCCTAATATGTTGTGATACTGGTGCTAGTGTGTGTAACATATCAAAAGAAAATGTATTTCCGATTATTCGTCCAAGCATCGGGGTGTCTGATTGTGGAACTTTAACAAATCCGTTGACATGAAAAAATGAGTCTTGATTAAACTATTTTTAGGCAGCCATGAAACTGAAAATGGTCATGTTTTGGTTCAGAGATGAGAGATGGTTCAGGTTAAGGGTAAGAATGTGGGCAGCACGTCTGCATCTCATAACCACTCAGATCTATAAGAAGACTTCCAAGGGTCGAAGGCTATACAGACAAGTGACAAATGAAAGGTAACCCCTGAATAAAAGATTGGGTGATGTTTGACCCAACGTGTTGGACACTGCTCTCAACCAGTATCGTCAAAACACAAAATGAATGGTTATCGTTTAAAGTCAGTTTTATCTATATAGCCCAAAAATCTTAAATCTCAAATTTGCCCTTGTTTTAGATAAGGTAACACTCCCAGTAGAGTTCAGAGACTTAGTAGAATCTAGCACAGGGTTATTATGCAGTTGCCAATTATGCCACGCCCCAAACCTGTAAATTAAAGCCTCTGATTGGAATGATGTGTTGGGACAGTTCAAATCCTCACTTGAGGCACTAACTGGGAGGCTCAGTTTACACATGACATCATCAGTCCGTCATGGGCCAGCCGTTCATACGTGAGTGTTTCTTGGTCCACAGTCAGTGGTATCATATTGACAGTAGAAAGAGATTTTGAGACAAGCTGTCTCTTCAGCTGTTCAGTCAAGATTTGGGGCATTTTTTAGGTCAAACTAAAGTGGAGCTGTTGAAGGAAGTACTTTTAGCAGGGTGCATGCGGTTCTTCTCTATGGCTTCTAAAATATTAATAACCCTGTCGAGGGCCATTACTCTTAACCAGTCTCAGAATGTACTCTCTCTGCCTCCATCACTCCTGCAGAGCCCCGACTGGGGTCAATACACTGCAGTTTAATCCAGAATTAGCATGGGCGATGAATATTGTGTTCACATGTTTTTTATGTCAGACCATATGTGTTTTATCTAAAGCTTTAATTGAGACTGCCTTTCTCAGTTGCTAAGTGAGACAAAAAAGAAGATAAAGTCAGATAGTACTTCTCTTTGTGGCTAAAAGGTCACAGGCTCAACCCCTAAGACGGCAACACAAGTTACGTGCAACTTGTTCAGTCAGTGCTCATATGTATGTAGGCTTCAGTTGTTTGTTATAGCATTACATCAATTACATGTCAAGTGAATAATAAATATCGTCAAATCTAAATGTAATACATACTTTCTAATGACTTTGTTAAATGATGTGTTCCTCACCTCTGAAATAGACACAGTTTTAATAAACATCTCACTTTTGTTGTAACTGCATTATTTAGGGAGAGAAAGCAGAAGATACACGTCTACATCATCTGAAAGCTGTGGACCTGAGGATTCATTTGAGATGCAGTGTAGCTCTCTGCGTCAAGTTCTTCCAAGTCATAAATCTGTAATAAACATTGTTTATTTTAGGCATCTATTCAAATGTTGAAACTTGAAATGTTGCACTCCAGATTTGGGGCGAGATTCTTTATTGGTTCTGTAAAGCTATATTATGATAATGATCATCAGTGTTCTAGTATTATTGTATCCATTATTAAGAAAACATGGAGCAGGTCTACTCTGTTAACATTCAGTGAATGTGGCGCTCTCTGATCATTCATCCCCACACGCACAGTGATGATCAATAGTCCTCCATTAAACATAAGCTCAGTTTCGAGGCGAATGTTCTGCTGATAGCGGCCATCTGTATATTCAATCATCAAACATAAAAAATGAATAGTATTTTCGAAGCCAGTCTGCCGTTTGAAGCGTGATGTGTACTCAGCTGTCCGGCTATGTACTCTGTCCTCATGTGTCTCTGGGAAACGGAAGCTATCTGAGCTTCATCACCCACCTTCGTATTGACTGTACTTACCCCAGACACACAAACACACCAAGCTTTTCACAAGGCAATATTACAACAGATATGTTGTACTGTATCACCTGACGGACAATTTTCCACTGCTTGCCGAAACAGGATTTATTAGTCAGAGATAAGCTTTATTCATGCTTGCTTGCTTGATTAGGAATGATACTTCCCTTCAAATATTGAACTGATATCATCAGGAAACAAACGTCAAGCATCAAGACACTCATAAACTCAAAAATATTAGGAAGTCATGTCTGATCTCTTTCTCCGCCTAGCGGTTATTCACAATAATCCACTTTTTTTGATCAGGATCCTAAAAGGAAGTTGAAATGGTATTTTTGTGTTTTCTCTCCATTATCGTAAGAGTGTCCTGTTCAGATGCAGATCTGTCTGTTTTGTCACCAGTTTAAACCATGTCATTTAGCCTGATAGAATGTATGGACATTTTGTTACTTGTTAAAGACGGTAACATTAGACTGAGATATGTTTTGATTTGATCTTACTTTATACATCTACGCCTCACAGGGAAATATTTCAATCTTTACTTCACTACCAACATCAATGCTGTCTACAAGAAAGGGATGAGTCGACTCTTTTTTTTTTAGGAAACTTCGATCCTTCAATGTGTGCAGCAAGATGTTGGAGATGTTCTACCAGTCGGTTGTGGCCAGCGCTCTGTACTTCGCATAGTCTTCTGGGGAGCAGCATTGGAGCCGGTGACACCAACAGACTCAGTAAACTGGTGAAGAAGGCCGGCTCCATCATCGGCTGCAAACAGGACTGTCCGGTACAGGTGGTGGAGAGGAGGACACTGAAGAAATTATTGTCCATATTGGATAACCCGGACCACCCTCTCCACCACCTACTGCAGGGACAGTGGAGCACTTTCTCCAACAGACTCACCCAGCTCTGCTGTCACAAGGACCGATACAGGAGAACATTCCTGCCCACTGCTATTAGACTTTACAATAAGTCACCTCTGGCCAGATCCTCCGTCAACTGATCCAACATCAAGATCAATAGCCCTTGCAGCGCTTTTGTTGTTTGTTAGTCACTGTAGATACGTACATACTTATATACACTGCATATACACTGCATATACTTTGCATTCAATAATATGTTTTCATTACTAACCCAGCAGTGGTCCTTGTATAATAAGCATATATTAAGACAGTTTACAGCGGATAACAGCCAGTGTTTATAATACCTACTGTTAAATACAATATGCTGACTAAATAATCAATAATATGCAATGAGTTGCTGTGATAGTTCCCATCAAGTCCATTATTGAGGGTACAAAAACATGTACCTAACATGTTAAACTTGAACATGTTTAATTGTGTTTATTTGTTGCATGAAGTTTTAAATATTGTGATGTAGTGGAGTGATTGAGCTGTTGACCCTAGCTATTGTTAGATATCCTAATTTGTTGTTTTTTCAACAAAAAAACATAGCAGCAGTTTGTAAGAGCAACACCTCACACTTTTGAGTTGATTCACAAAATGTGTATAGTCTTGCATAGCCAGACATAGGCACAGGATGCTGCAACAGTGCCCTTGCAAAATATACAGTGCAGATAACGGAAGGGGAGGAGAATGCTGGGAAGACTTATACTCACTGTCTAGATCCGGTGTGTCAGACTACGAAGTTAGAGATGGCGGCTGCAGTTCATATCCCATTTAGTTTGCCCAACTTCCCATATCCCAAAAATAAATTCCCAAGTTTGTAAGTAGGACATCCATCAGTGTGGATGTGGCGTTTTTTAACAGGTTCAAAGTGGATGTGCTGTACTGCTGTAGTGCCATTAAATAGATGCCTTTTATCTGATAAAATCATTTCAATATATTTATTCCCTTATTCATTATTTATAATGTTGCTGGCAAGTATATAACCCTGACATGTTTGCTACTGTAATAGCAAAATATATGAAAATCTGGGTTAAGTCAACTCTGACTGATAATGAGACCTGAGTCACGGCAGGCGGTTGTGTCCATGAGAGGGTTGCAGGAAACCGCATATGTGACTGAAAGTATGCCTGGGTGATTGAAGTGTGAGAGGAGAACGCTCTAATTGTTTGCATGAAAATATCTGAACAACCTGATCTGGTTTCGTTAATATCTCACTGACAAGTGACAAAACATTCCTTCTTTTCTTTTTTTTTTATTATTTAAACGCATATGTTATTGTTGTTTCCAAGGTACATACACAACATTAAACCACTTGTACTTGCTATTTATTTGTCTTTTCCATTACAGCTGTAACAGCTTGTGTCTCTGATAAAACACAAAAACATTAAGGAGCAACATACACAGTGTGGGGCTGCACAGTGGTGCAGTGGCCAGCACTGTCACCCCACAGCAAGAGGGGCTGGGCTTCAATCCCCGATCCCAGGTGGTCCCTCTGTGTGGAGTTTGCCCCGGGTTCTCTGGCCTCCTCCCACAGTCCAAAGACATGCAGCTCAGATTAATTGGAGACTGTAGGTGTGAATGGTTGTCTGTCTCTATATGAGACATGTCCAGGGTGAACCCTGCCTTCGCCCAATGTCAGCTGGGATCTGCTCCAGTGCCCCTGCAACATTAAATAGGATCAGCAGTTTGGATAATGGAAAAAAACTGTGTTTTCAGCTGCCTTGTTATTTCTTTTACCTAGCTTTTAAGTAGACGTTTGCAGGATGAGAGCAGTCAGTATATAACTTCTGTGCTGTCGGGGCAATTCTGTATCATGAATTGATGTAATGGATTTTTACAGTGCGCACAACCCTCTCCAACAGCATCTTCTTATGTTACCAATCCGCAGCAAAAAAAGAAAAAGGTCAGTGCACTTTCAGCAGCAGCTCTGTTGAAATGCACCCCTCCTGTACTGATGCAGCTTTCCTTTTTTTCACATTAAACCAACACATGATCAGTTTCAGACAGGTCTCTACTGTGCAGAAGCTTCACTCTAAATTAGTACACTTATTTGAATTCCACAGTATGTGTCAGGTTTCACCCTAAAGGTTGTGGAACGGCAAAACACTGATCTAAAAGATCAAAATGAGTGCAGCAGAGGCCGAGATACCAAGATTTGAGTACCTTTCAATTTGGATCGATATTGAAATCACCGAACTGATATTGCTTTAAACGATGCACAAAATGATTGTCCCAACAAAAAAAAGCTGAAGAGAGATGATGCACATAGATAAATAAATAATAAATATCAATGGACTGGATATTTGTCATAGCCACATAATTTGCATTGTTTTTGCTAATGGGAGCAGAAATCTTTCCTTCTGGAGTCAGGGCTACAATATCTACGGTCCTCGTCCATGTAATTATCTGCATTAGTCAAAAAGTCAAAAGTCATTAAAGCAAAGATAGATGTATGTTTTTTTGGTCTATCTATATATTCTGATTAAATCCATATTTGTTGATGTTTTGCCTTTCAAAAACAAAATTTTCACTGCGGTCAAAAACAATGTACTGTCCCCCACACAGCTGTATTAACGAGACAGTCTAGCGACATACTTTCTGTAAGAATCTAAAGTCTCCTTACCCAAATCATGTCAGTTGAGGAATTTCCGCAGACTTAAACAAAGCTCCATGCAGAGCCGCACAGCTTGTTTTCAGTCTGAGTAGTACTCCCCATGATGAGTAAACTGGCCTTTTTATGTGTAAAACTGGAGCACCTTTAGGACACATTTGAGCCTCTATAAAGGTTGACGCATCCATATTAAACTTGAAAAGGGTAACACAGTAGATCTTTCCTAAATACATTCACCCGGTGAGGGAGATAAACAAGGCCACATGGTGGCCAGAGGAGTCATATCTTATATGTCATTTCTTTATACATTATCAAACCTCCAGGTACTTTCACATTCATAACAACCAACAACTGTGTGATATTCTGTAGTGAAGAAAATGCTCAAGAATCCTGGGAGATGGTGCGAGGAATAATGTCCGGAGTCCAAAAAGAGTTAAACTAATAATTATTTAATAAAAGAAAGATGACAGAACAGCTTATGCAAACCCGATCGGGGCCTCTCCTTCCTCAACGAACTCCAGACCGCAGGTCTTGTCCAGTCACGTGGGGATCAAAAGAGGCCGCTCTTCTTGCGCATCTGTTAGTTATAGTTCTCATTCACAGAGCTTAAGGCCACTCATTGGTTAGTTCTACGGCATGCGATTGGCTAAAAGTCCCACAGGGGCGGAGTCTCTCTTTGGCGCAGGGTTTGAAGATGGCTCCATAACATTCCTGTTTTCCGGTACCTGAAGTCCTCACTCCGCCCTCCTGTGTTTACTAACAACATATTTTACCTGAGGAATTGTTATTCAGTTCTATCTGTTACAGCTGATGTGAATCTTACTACAGGTTACATTCATCCTCCCAAAGACCAACGAGCCTCTGCTTGCTGGCTGCAATGCAAATCGAATCCCCCCACTGTGCCTGATAAGAACAGTGGGGTGATCCCCAGACCACAGGTGGTCGAGTACCCTTTGTTCTTAAAACCAAATGCTCCCTTGTAAAACCCCCAACCACGGTCTGTGTGTAAATGACCTCTGCACTCTCAGTACAGTCCATGTGACCCTCATATTCATACAATTACACATTCTTCATAATAATATCCCTTATTAATTATCATATTTCATGCATTTGTAACGTAGGTACGCCGTCGACCTGACGGAGAAGCATGAATTAGGCTTACGCCGTCGACGTGACGCCGTCGTTGAGCATTCGAAGTTCTGCGTCGAGGGTCTGCGTTGCTCTGCAATTAACCGCCATGCCGCCAGGGGGGGGGGGGGTGCCTGTGTGGCTGTGTGGTTTCAGGGGTTATAGCCGAATCCTTGCTTTTTCTTCCGGTCACAGTAAACAATGGCGACCAAGTTGAAGCGGCTGTGTTTGGAGTTGGAGCTCACCAATATTGAAGAGCAAATGCTTATATTGCAAATGTTGAAGCGCAGGCGACAGAGAAGACGTTTGCGGAGGTTGTCTGTACGACGACTAAACCGGTGTAGGAAGACAGACCGGAAAAAGCAACTGCCGGAAATTACGTTCTGAGCGGACCAATCACAGCGTTGCGGTCCGCGTCAACGCGACGAGGATTTTTTGGAGGTGCACGTCAGGCTACGGCGTAGGGGTCTGCGTCGACGGCGTAGCTACGGCGTAGGTACGCCGTCGACCTGACGGAGAACCATAAATTAGGCTTAGTTTCTCCCACGTTCGGAGCCAATCAAACCAATAATTTAGGAGGACATGTTATCAATGTGCTATGAAGTCAAGTGTGTCAGTGTACTTCAGTGTACATGGTTGAAACAGTTCAAATAATCAAAAGATTATGGTAAAAAGTATGCATCTTATTAGTAATGTGAGTACTTACATATATTTTCATTATTCATATTAGTTTATGATGTTTCCAGCAGAGCTCCGCCCAACTTCAACCTGAACAGAGGTTTAATTAGCCAGAATAGAAACACTGTGTGGCATGTACACGACATTTAACAAATGAATATGGTGTCTTTCCCCTTAATAATAAAGGTAATAAATAGTGTTTCTATAAAACTTAGTTCAGGAACAAGGACCACGCCCCGGACGCAGCTCGTTTCCCCCGCACCGGGCTACTTAGATGCAATTAACAGTCTCCACATCCCTCCCACCCACCCCGTTCTTGTCTCCCTACTTCTCTCTCTCTCTCTCTCTCTCTCTCTCTCTCTCTCTCTCTCTCTCTCTCTCTCTCTCTCTCTCTCTCTCTCTCTCTCTCTCTCCAGAACTGCCAAAGAGACTGCCCCCACTCACAGTCTCTACTCCCCGACGCCACTGGCAGTCCCCCACCGCACACCTTCAAGCTCCGCACCACAAACCTGCCCCTTCCCTCCTTCTCCTCTCGTCTCGTCCAACATCCCTTCCCCTTCGACCCCATCACGACATCCCCTCATCCCTAACCCTGCGACCCTCATCCCCTCATCCCTTCATCCCTTCCCTTCTCCACTCTAAGAACCTAACAGGTTCCATAATAAACCATTCGGAACCCAAATCACTGGTAGTGTGATCCTTGTTAGTACATTACATTACATTTCATTTAGCTGACGCTTTTATCGAAAGCGACTTACAATAAGTGCAATTCTACCATGAGTACAAACTCAGAACAACAAGAATCAAGAAAGTACAATTTCAATAAAGTTAAACTACAAAGTGCTATCAGTAAGTGCCATCTAAGTGCTACTAAAGTGCTGCTACGGCGCTACCTGTTTCAAATGTCAAATGTCAAAACAGGCTGGCAACAATAATAATCTTTTTTTTGTTTAAAAAAATTTAAACAGTCATTTGATCATGAGCCAAGTGACACCAGCTTCACCCTTCAACCTCCTTCCCCTCAGCAGAGTAGAAATATAGAGAAGTGTGAAGTAGCTTCTCACATGGCTGAAATATGTGAGTGTGTGCACAGCAAAAAGCACAAATGCCACAATCGTGTGTGTGTGTGTGTGTGTGTGTGTGTGTGTGTGTGTGTGTGTGTGTGTGTGTGTGTGTGTGTGTGTGCCCATGCATGGACTTTATTAGAAGCTGATACTGATAAAACAGCACATCGGAGCCCTTTGTCCACTTTACTCATTGCACGTTTCACAAAAATCAAACAATGTCAGAAGGTGAAGGAAGAGACAAATCACTTTTTTTAAAAGAAAGAACTCTGGCTTTCGCAACACGTTTGAAAAGACGACATTCTTCAAGGTTGCATAAGCTTGAGTTTGAATGTTGTTACTTTCCAATTAGGCCGGCTGTCATCAAAAATATGTGTACATGTATACATGTCTGTGTACATACACACATGCAATACACAAATCACAACCGTAGCATTCAGAATAAGGTCGGTATATATAAGCAGCACAATGTGGCGCTGAAAGCAAACACATTCACCAGGCTATGCTGCTGCTTAAACCAGATGATTCAAACCATCTGGACACAGCTGAAGGACCGCCTGTGGGATAAATGTATGTTTTTACAACTGTAGCCTGGGTTTGAAAAGAGACAAACAAGTCTGAAGTTTGGATGCACTTCAAGCATCTTTAAAACAACCTTTTTCACTTTTCAAGGAAAATCGTGTTAGATTAACAAAGTAATTTGGTTTACCCAGTTTAATTTGAGCTCTGCATTAAAAGCAGCCTGTTTACTTTAATCCTTTTTTTAACTTCAGAAAATGTTCTTGTTTACCACTGGAGTCGTTACATCCATGTTTTGATATCAAGTTTTGTTCATTCTCCAATATAGTGGAGGTGAATGGAATTTAATGTGTGACGCTCAAAGCACTGACATGTGAGATTTTAAATAAAATCAATAGCAACATAACTTTCTATAAACTGTGTCTCTGTTGGGCCACATGTAGTGTCCATACAACACTCTTATCAACATTTTGCATAAAGACTGGTTATGTTTTCACTGTAATAGGCTTGCAGCAGAACTCTTATAGAGGAATATCTTAAAACGCGGACAATTAAAACCAAAATCTCCGCATGACAAGAAAGCATAAAAGGTAAATGAGAAAATTCTTTTGATATTTGAGTGACTTGAAAGTTAAACACCTACAGATAAGTGTACTTTACCAATATATATTCCAATATTAAATGACCTCTCTTTTAACAACCAAACTCTCAAATCAATCAGCCTCAAAGTTTAAGTTTTATTGTGGTATATTGATGTAAAAGGTTTTGTTTGAGCTGTTTTTATTAGACAGCTTGACAAATTCACACACGCCAATCGGTGTCAGACAGGATGTTTTTTTTTCTTTTATATGGTTTAGTTCAGTTCAAAAGTTAACTTAAATAAATGGTTTAGTCTGCAGTTGGGATCTTTTCCTGTCTCATTTCCTCTCTCACACTGATAAATATTGACTGACCTTTTCAACCAGACAGCGGTATATAGTCATTCCTCCAGTCCTTCCTACATCAAATGTCATCAAATCAGAATTCCGCGACAGACCAAAACACAATGCATCGGACTGTACATGAAAAAGATGGTGCAATGACTATATTTCTTAAGAAATGGAAATTCCACCAGATGATATATAGAGGATATGTGCTGTTAGATTATTAGAATGATATTTAGGGAGTATAATGATATTCTATTGTTGTTTTTATTTGCTGTGATTTTAGCACGAATGGGAATGCAACTATTTTGACCTCTAAATAACAGAGATAGGTACAACAATTTGAGTTCAATAATCTGTCTTTGTTGTGGGACATACGTTATATAATCAGGTGTCAGATATGAGCCTGTGTGGATTAATTCTCATATCAACCTTTGCCAGACTGATGCCTTTCCACCAGTTATCAGAATTCAGTCACAGAGCGCAGGGTGTTCTGTACAATCTGTACCGTATTTTCTCTCACTCTCTCACACTCAAAGCTCTCCAGTGCATGGAAACTGGAGGGTGAACAACACCTTTCTTTGGGTGTGTGACTTGACAGGACAGACAAGGACAGCTCAGCCCTCTGGATGAGGAGCTTTAGATTAAAACCTTTGATCTGTCCTTACCCCTCTGTTCATTGTTGTGCGGCTTACATAACTGTCAATGTATTTGCTTATACTGCACATTAGCAACCTTAAGTGTCACTTGTTCTGCACCAAAACAATTAATTTGGATCCAGCGTAAGAGGACTCAGTTGATCTGAGATTTATTCATACATAATATTAATCAAAAGATTGAATACATCATCACGAGTGTCACATCAAGCACAGGTGCAAGCAAGTCTGCAACACACATAAAAGGCACTGAGGGCTACTGAGCATCACATGTCACAACGTGGCCCTTTATTCATTTAAACTACAAACCAGAGAAAACCATCCACTTGTGATCCATCCCACGCAAAGCAACATGATATCAACTTCATTTAGATTTTTTCACAGTTCTGGGTTCTTCAGTGGGATTTGTTCATTAGCTCCTCTTCACGTTGCTCATCCCAAGCAAACTCTAGAGTGGAGTCCCCCATCTTGGACTCAAAGACGCTTTCGAAATATTGATTCAGCTCCTCTGTGAACATGTTTTTCCAGTCTCCAATCTTACCTGAATTGTAGGGAGAGAATAGTTAGGGACACGATTTAATTAAATGCCAAATATGTCATTTTAAAACCTTATAGACTACAGGTAAATTGTACATATATGATTGCAGCACAGATTGTTTCCTCTTCAAATGATCATTCTTTTAAATATAGCTGACTCATGTGTTTACAGACATTACAGATGCAAACTAACCTTTTAAATACATAGTTTGACATCCTGGAAAATGTACTGATTCACATGCCTTCTCATCTAACTCTTGTTGTTATTAGAATGATATATCAGCAAGGGTTGATAATCCTGAGGCAGATTATAAAAGTGATCCAACCAAAAAAAACAGCCCAGTCGTGCCAAATATTTTCCAAAAGTGGCTAAATCTAGCAAGAAAGTCGCCAAGTCTGCAACATTGACAGCACGTCGCTTTAGGCCTCCCACCAAAGCCGGTAGCCCAAAATTATCATTAGGAATTTAAACATATCATAACGAAAGTGAACAACAAGCATGGCTATTGTTAGTACTTACAACTGTCAACCTAGCAGCTTGTGAAAGACTTCTTCTTTTTTTCTTAATTTGGATTACATATTGTCAGACATAGAAGACAATCACACCTTTTCTCATGAAGGAGCCCTTGTTATGGTCCATTATCTCCTCGGTGACCAATGTGTAGTTGGCCATCTTGTTGTCTTTCATGCTGCTGAAGCTGCTGTGTTTCACACAGTTGTTGACTTCGTCCTCCAGCAGGGGACTCTGTAGATAAGAGCTCACCCTCTTTATGGCACCTTGTATATCCTGACAGCAGGAAGAAGAAGTAATCATTAAGTAAACATTGGATTGCAGTTTGAAATAACTTCCTTGAAATGTAATACATAATCACAACCTCTGAAGTAAAACTTGAAGGTTAAAGTAAAGGTTTGAGGAAGTGACATTTTCACATCATGAGCATTCACTTCTAGACCTGCCCCAGTTCTAGTGATTTGAGAACAAGATAAATACGTCTCTTACAAGAAATTGTATTAGAAAAGGTTCCTGGACATTTATTATGACGAGATTGATAAATGAATTCTCCTTTACCATCGACATCTCTTCATAGGAGATGTGCAGCAGATTGTTCAAAGTTTCTTTCTGACTGGTCCAGCCTTTAATGTGGTCAAACCAGCAGCCGTAGTGCACTGAAACAAAGAAAAGCACAACTAATAGCACTTTTGGCTGCAAAGCTGCAGTCAGCATATCCTCATACAAAATTATAAAATATTAAATTAATTAAATATGTCTTTTTGTCCTGACGTCAACTCACATGTGCCCTGCAGGAATCGATTTAAAAACTCAGAAAATGAGCCTGCCTCAGGTAGGAAGTTGGCCATTTTGTGGAAGTTATAAAAGGAAACCAACACATCTTTAGGGTTTCTGCTCACATAGATGACCTGTGAAATGACACAGAGCAACGGTGTCAGAATTATACTGCACTTAGTATAGTTTTTTTAACCAACAAGTTGGTACATTACCTCAAACCTTTGGCATTTCTGTGCTACAATTTCTTCATATTTATTGGCCGGGATATACACTGATACCGATATGTCAGTAATAAATACATATCGGCCAGGCCCATTTATTGGTTTATCTTTATACTCTGACCTCCAAACAGACAAATAAACTCGTAAATTTGACCTTTGCTTTGGAGCCCTGGAGGGTGGGGCCCAGCAGGTGATGGGGCAGGTGGGTGGTGATGACTCTAGGTGTGGTGGATGAAGCCTCCAACAGCGCAGTGAAATAATGATGCTCCAGCCAAGGAGCCCTCGCCCAGTTTGGGACAGTTTGGGACATGTGTGGGTCCCCTCTGCTGGATATGAGAGTCACAATTTCCTGCATCCATGTGGTTCCTGTTTAAAGAAAGGAGAGGAACATCCTGTGTAATAATGCGTTGTGTAAATTCAAGTCATACTATTACATACTTAAATGCATTTAAACATGTTGGTTGCAATGCTCATGTGGTTAGTTGCATTATGTTTAAAGACACTGCAAGTGCCAAGTATCCTGATCAGTCGGTCATCTCCTCTTACCTGACTTTGGATAAGAGACAATGACGATATCGGTGTCCTGAAATTGAAATTTGAGAGCAAGTTGTAAGGAATCCTGGGTGTGCAGGTGTCCAGGAAACAATAAACCATGAAAGGTTTCTACGACGTCCAACCTGGCCATATCCAACCTCGATATAGATGCGTTTGCTCGTATCTGTCTCTCTTTTTCAGCTGCCTGTGGACTAGTTTCCTTTTTGTGTTTGCCTTTCTGGAGCTCTGTCCCTGTCTCTCTACTCTAATTATTTTGTATCCGCTCTATGAGAGAGACCAAGTGAGGACACAGGCTTTACATGAGCTAAAAAAGAGGAAATGCAAATTTACTCAACTGGTGTCAGACACTGGGTGTATCTTACAACATTAGCCAAAGATAACAAATATTCCAGACATCTATCCACGCTGCTTCAACAGCTAGATCCAGTTTCCTGCTGTTACTTTGTTCGGGCCAGGGTTTGTACATTATGTTTCCATTTCCATTTATAGTAGTTGCTGGAACTGAACAATAATGGTTAATGCCAGTCTAGATGTCAATAGTTAATCACATATTTTGAACAGCATACGCCTTGATTTCACTGTCATATTGCTTCTCACACGTGTGACATGTGGCAGCTGACTGGCATAACGCTGGCTCTTTGCTATTGTTAGTGCAAAACAGTGAACTGAACTATTAGAGATGCTTGTATCAGCAATCTCATTATTTATGTCACCCAGGACTCATGTAATGTATAGTTTAGATGAATATACAGTAGATTGACTTAAATGTAATGTAATAATAATTGGTCTGCACCACCCAAACATGATGTGAACAGAGTGTTTGTCTGTTGATAAGGAGTCTGAGTGGTTTGTTTGCATGTTATGAGAGAAAGATTGACCAACAGACCAGCTGACTCAACCCTCCAGCACAGTCCTAGTTGCTTTATTCTGGAGAACAATAACTTATTTAGAGCCATAAGCCACATGAAAAATGATATTATGGATTGAAAATTTGAAGACTGAGATAGCGCTTTCTGGTCTTAAATCCTGATAACTGTATTCACAGAAATGGTTTGCACAGAAATATGTGGCATTATTCTTGTATTTCTTCTCATTGTGAGTGGATGCTTGTCCAGAAACTGTAACCTTTAACATATTTAACTCCGGTTGAGTACTCTGTAAAAATATGAGCTGACAAATTCCAAAATTCCCTGTGGGCATTATTTTTCAGGATGCAGCTGGAGAATGAGAACAATCTGTGTTTTATGGGTGAAGACTGTTGACTAGATCATCGCCTCAGTCTTCATGTCAGTGATGCTTGGACACGTAAGGTATAATTCAACCCTTAAATGGTCTTCTCTGCTGCTTGATTTTGTCTATATTTGATGTTTGTATCTACATGTATTTAGTTTTACTTTAGGGGAGAAGATTTATGGAGATAAGTGCCCTTTTACTGTCGATCATTTAACAATAATAATGTGTAGCCAATTGAACAAAAACATTTTGTATTGTTGGTATTGCCCAAAAGAAATACACAATGCAAATAAATATATATTTCATAACTTCATTCTGAAATATTTGTAGGATCTAAGTGTAAATCACTCAAGGTGACCCACAGATTTCAAAGTAACGCGTTTCTTTCTAAATGTAAAGAAACATCTTCCTTTGTTGTTTGGTCTTCTGGACAATCAGACTATCTAGACTGCATCAGCTACAACATACCAAGTGATGCATTTTATGTAACTCATCAATGATAATCCATCAATAATAATGCACCATATTCACTGAAATGAGGTGGGAAGTATGAAATACAAAAAGACTGTACATAAAACACTGCCTCAAAGAAATATGAATTCTGAATAATTCTTATTTCACTCTTTGACCCACTCAAGTGGGCGTCGATTACTGGAGATCATCATCTTTATTGACTAATTTGAAAAGCAACCTTGAAGATAAGAAGGTGCAATAAATAAATGCTGACAGAAGGGCATCTCATCTGTTACTCTACTAGATTAAGCTTTTAGTGCATGTTCAGCATGAAGAGAATCAGTCTAATTTTAATAATTATAAAAGACTCAATTATTATCCAATGAACTCACTGGCAACTGTCTTGTGATGTCTTCCCTAATTAAGTCATCATTCATATCATCATAACAAGAGCAACAACAATAATTGTAACAGAAGTAAAAGTAATAGTGTGGCGTGGGGTAAAGCATATAGAGAGCTGCTTTTGTATTAGCAATGCCTGACAAAACAGAAACACACTAAATGTGGATATATGTGTGTGTGAGTGTGTCCCCTACCAGTCCAATATTCACTATATCCTAATATCTCTGTCTCCAACAACTCCTGAGAAACACAGCTGACTCTCTCTTTAGCTGTTGGTCGCAGTTTGTTGTTTATGTAGTTATGTAGCGTACTTTAACTGCCATAAATGTTATTTGTCATTATTTAATACGTTTGTTTACTTATTATTATTTGTACAAATGTTTTCTTGAATATTGACTTTGGTTTTTTATTTACATGTGAGAGGAACTATTTTTGCGTCTTATGTTTGTGCTGGGACGCATTTAGATGGGACAAGCCCCTGAAGAAAGACACGTGCAGCGGTAGTAGTTTTACTCCGCTAAAGGTTATAAATTAAAGTGTTAATTTCTCAAGTATTATTGTTTTCTAAGTGGACTCATTTCCCTCACAGTAGTGTGCAGCCAGCGAGGTATGTTCGTTATGTTAATGGTTTGTCGCGCATTCTTATGTAAATACAGTTTATCGTGTAACGTGAACGCCAACTTGTTTTTGTATGTTAAAATGTCTTTGAACAGTTCGACGGTGGATTGAAGACGGTGATGTTGACAGAGTTGAAGAATAAATAATCCATCAGTACCAGAAGAACCACAAGGCGTCGTGTATTTCCTGGAGGGAGTGATACGTACAATTGTGTTATTTGGGCTAGAACTAGTTTTTGTAACTGGTCAGAGGTAGATGCCCTCGATAAAGAGAGCTGTGATAGATGTATGTGATTCCAGAGAGGTAAAGACGGTGATTCTTTTTATCGTGGTACCATGTTCTATTTCAGTGATTGTCAACCAGTGTGCCATGAGAGATCGTCAGGTGTGCCGTGGGAAAATGTCCAATTTCACTTAATTGGTCGAAAAAAATATTATTTAGTTGCCGCAAATGATTTTCCATTGTTGAGCGTCTGAGCTGCAATATAGTGGCTGGCAGAGTAATATAGAACAGGTCTGCACCTTGTTCTGCTATTAAACCAACTAAACGGCCGTATGTTATTGATCTATACACAGCATGTCATTTCTGGGTCGCGTCTATACAACTCTGCTCTGCTCTGTGTCGCGCACGCGGAGTTCCGCCCGATGCGCTGCACTCAGGTGAGACACAGGAGAGAGAGAGAGAGAGAGAGAGAGAGAGAGACGAAAAATATGTCGCGTGCTTTTCACAATGGGATTTGCTGCTGAAGCTATCAGTATTTTAAGATACGAGCTCTCACTTTTAAAGCCTAATGCCGTGTTCACTGCGGAAGTTTACTCGCGCGAGTGAAACGAGGGTGTTCACACCAAACTCGAAACATCGCGCCGCGAAAGGGGCGTGGCTTATCTCAGTCGCTTGTCTCTGTGAAAGGAGCTTTAATTTCCGCTATCGACCATGGAATAAATAACCACTAGTTTTGCTTTATACTTGTTGTGGAAGTCCCAAACATGTCAGAACATGAAACGCCCTCGTGTTTGGGTTCATAACACCATCCGTAGCCGCACACAGGTCGGTGAATTTCTCCGACTCCTCCAGGAACTGCGTCTGGCTTCTCCGTAAAACGGATACCGATTCTGCCATCCACCATGGAAATAACCACTAGTTCTGCTTTATACTTGTTGTGTAAACTCCACATACGTCGGAACATCAAACTCCATGGTGTCTGGGTTCATAATATTATCCGTAGTCCCACAACAGCGTCTCAATGACGGCCGCTACCAGCGCTGGTTCAGGCGGAGCAGCAGCAGTTTGATTCAGGACCGGCAAGACGGCGGTGATAACGGGCGGAGCTTCTCAACGCTGATTCTCAACGCTGATTGGCTGCCGCAACTTTGCGTCACGCGATTTCTCCGCTGGAGTTGGGAGAATTCAACTCACGCGAATTCGCGCCGCGTCCTTCGCTCTGTTCGCCCCTCGTCAAACGCTCTGTTCGCGCCGCCTCAAACGCGTCTATCGCGCCGCCCCGCGAAAAAATCGCCGATTCGCGGGGCGCCGCGTCTGTGGATTGACTTTGCATGTAATCTGGTCGCGCCGCAAATTCGCGCCGCGTCCGGTGTGAACACGGCATAACAGTTCATGTATTTGCAGGTCAAGACAAACAGCCTGGAGCTCCATAAATGACGTTTCTGACTTAGAGAGGCTCTGGAAATATTCTTCCAAAAGCCTGAAAAATACACTGCAGTGATAAAGCCTGCACACTTTGTGGTTGTCATTAAAATAAATGAACACCATGTTTCCTTTAAGTCAGTATTTATCAAACTGGGGCGGTATTTATTACAGGTGTGGCGCAAGAGGAAATGCTGATTTTAAATGTTCACCGTCCGCCGTTAACAGATTACGCTTGCGCATGCGCCGAATCTTGGCATTTCGACAAAAGCCGATCTTTATGAGATCTCTGTGAGGTCGGCTTTCTGCTGTTGTGTCTCTCATCATGGAGCATGAATTGAGAGCCGTATCAAATCTACAACCCCGTTTTAAAAATATTTGTAGAGGAAAGCAGCTCACTGCAGCCACTAATGCTGATACAGTGATGCTCACATATCTGCACTCATTCCGTTTTGTTTGTAATAGCTTATTGTTTTCCACAATAATCTATTTAGTAGTAACTCAATATTAGTTCTTTTTTGCATAACTTTATTTTCACCACAGGACCGGCCTCCACAGTAGCACAGCGCTAGCCTGCTGTAGCTGACTGCTAGGACGCCAAGAGTCACAGCTACTGTACTGGTGAAGAGAGCGTTCTCCGTCAGGTCGACGGCGTACCTACGCCGTAGCTACGCCGTCGACGCAGACCCCTACGCCGTAGCCTGACGTGCACCTCCAAAAAATCCTAACTACGCGTCGCGTTGACGCGGACCGCAAGCGCTGTGATTGGTCCGCTCAGAACGTAATTTCCGGCAGTTGCTTTTTCCGGTCTGTCTTCCTACACCGGTTTAGTGGTCGTACAGACCACCTCTGCAATAGTCTTCTCTGTCGCCTGCGCTTCAACATTTGCAATATAAGCATTTGCTCTTCAATATTGATGAGCTCCAACTCCAAATGCAGCCGCTCCAACTTGGTCGCCATTGTTTACTGTGTACTTTTTCTTACTGTGACCGGAAGAAAAAGCAAGGATTCGGCTATAACAACAGAGCAACGCGGTCCCTCGACGCAGAACTTTGAATGCTCAACGACGGCGTCACGTCGACGGCGTAGGTACGCCTGTTACGTGACGGAGAACCATAAATTAGGCTTAAGTCAGGCTGTGCCTGTCCTGTCGCCACAGGACCGGCCTCCACAGTAGCACAGTGCTCCTGCTGTAGCTGACTGCTAGGACGCCAAGAGCCACAGCGACTGTACTGGTGAGGAGGGTGTCCTCGGTCCCTCCCACTAGACAGGCTGTGCCTGTCCTGTTTCCACAGGACCAGTCTCCAGAGGACAGCAGGAATCACAGCTACTGTACTAGTGAAGAGAGTGCTCTCGCTAGACAGACTGTGCCTGGCCTGTTGCCATATGACCGGTTCCCCACTAGCTCTGTGCTCTCGCTGAAGCTTTACTGGTAGGACACCATTGATCACAGCTACTGGACTAGTGAAGAGAGTGTTGCGCTCCCCTCTCCTAGACAGACTGTGCCGGCCTGTATCCACAGTAGCACAGTGCTCCCGCTGAAGCTTACTGGTAGGACACCAGGAATCACAGCTACCGCACTAGCGAAGAGAGCCGTACTAGCGAAGAGAGTGCTCTAGGAAGAGATAGAGGCACTCCCTTCACGCTCGACGGACTGTGTCTGACCTGTTTCCACAGGACTTGTTTCCACAGTAGCAGAGTGTTCTCGCTTGGCTTACTGCTAGGACACCAGTAATTACCGCTACAATACTAGGGAGGAGAGTGTCCTCACTCCCTATCTCTTACTGTTCCCTGCCCCTTCTCTAGCAGTCAGCAGAGCGCCCCGCTCAGACTGACTTCGTAATCCACATCGATTAGTGGGGCAGGGTCCCCTCAGACTCGTACTTAGGTTTAACCTTGCCGGCTGTGGGACCTGTGCGGCTCCTCTCCAGCCTAAAGACGGCCATGACCCTTGGCCTCGAGCCCGAGGGAGGATCTCTCGCCTTCCGCCCTAGTGCGGTGAGGACTGAGTCATCAGACCCATCCGCGGCTGAGCCGGTCCCAGAGAAGGATATTATGTACTGGCAGTGTTGCCAATTTCTTTACTGAGTACAGTGGCGAGCGGCCCTCCCATGCTTCCGGGCCTGGTTCCCGTTCCTCGGGCCATACCCTTTCGGCGGGGGCAGTCGACGACTCCAAGGGGTCTGTCATCCGCAGGGCGCTGGCAATGCCTTCTTCAGGCACATTCCCGCCCCTGCCACCTTTTCTGTCCCTCCCTCTGAGGGAGTTGCACGCATGCGAGGGAGACTCCAGAGGTGCTCTCTCCCGTCTTGAGCCCAGCCATTGAGCCGACTATTGCGTCTCGCATAGTTGAGGCAGACGACCTGCTTTCCCAGGCTTATAATACGGCAGCAGGGGCTCCATGTCGGCCCCCAGCTCACCCCAATAGCCACCAGCGGCCTCAGCGTCTCGCTGAGAGGCAGAGCCGCTCCCAAACGCGACTCTTCCAGCGTGTGCCCCCCAGACAACCTCACGCTCCAGACCCCTGGGTTGTTTCCAAGGAAGCCCTAACCCAGGGGTACAAGCTTCAATTCAGTTCTACTCAACCTACTTCCTCGTCCTAGGTCGGAGGGGACTCAAGTCCTGGGGTCTTGCCATTCATAGGCTGAGCACAGCAGGCGCCCTTCGTGCTGTCTCCAGAGGAGACTGGTTCACATCCGTCGACTTGAAGGATGCCTATTTTTAGGTGCCCATTGTGCCTAGCCACAGATGGTTCCTTCATTGGCCTGTCAAGACTGTTATCTTTTGTTCAGGGTGCGTCCGTTCGGACTCTCCCTCTACCCACAAGTATTCACAGAAGGTGTCACTTGCTGCTCTCCCCCCCCCCCCCCCCCCCCCCCGCCCCCCCCCCCCCCCCCCCCCCCCCCCTGTAATCACAGGGTGCAAAGATACTGCCGTACCCGGACGATTGACTAATCTGTGAAATTCCAGTTTCAGGCTGCACAGAACACTGCTCGCCTCATCTCTTAGGTGGCCCTGTGGGGTCTCAGGGTGAACACAGGGAGGAGCTCTCTGAGCCCTTCTTAGAGCATAACCGTCATTGGTGTAGCTCTGGATACAGCCACTGTGAGGGCCCGTCCGTTGCCCCAGTGTGTGGACGACACCTCCGCACCCTTCCCCTCTTCCAAGTGGACGGGTGGTTGCCCTACATCCTTTCTTTGCCTATTGGGCAAACTGACAAACGGCCTTAGCTGTCGTTCCTTTGGGCTTGCTGTCGCCGCGCCCCTTTGCAGAAGTGGCTGAACAGCCTCGGCCTGTACCGCATTTGCCTTATCGCTCTATCCCCGTGGAGGGAGAGAGCATACCTGTCAAGGAGTATCCCCATTGGCGTGGTCACAACAGACGCCTGCCCAGTGTGGCAGAACAGGACTGCTCGGGGGAGGGGGTCCGCTCAGGACCTCATTGAGCAGGTCAATGTCACCTAGCGCTCAAACATTTCCTTCCATACTTGAGAGGTAAACATGTACTTCGGTCGGACAACACCTCGACTGTGTTCCACTGGTTCTCCTTAAGGGAGAGGACCAGTCCTCTGGGTCAAGATGCCCTGGCTCACATGTGGCCAGAAGGCCTTCTTCATGCTTTCCTCCCATTTCCTCTGATCTGCCAAAGCTCCTCAGTGTTATTCAACAGGGCCACAGACTGGTGCTAGTTGCCCCATTATGGCCAGCCAGGACTTGGTTTCCCCTGCTGCACAGACTCTGCTGCGGGACGCCATGGCGCCTCCCTCATAGGAGAAACCTCCTATTGCAGCTATGTGGTCGGATCTAGCGTTCCGATCCCAGCCGCCGTCAGCTAGGGGTCCAGCGACCGCCGGGCCTGAGCGGCTGCACAGAGCCAGTCAGGAGGACTATTCTGAAGGCCAGAGCGCCATCTACTCGTCTACAGGATGAGGACTCTGTACAGTGCCCCGTGCCTACTGTACTAGAATTTCTGCAGGGCCAGTCTCCCTCTACCCTGAGGAGGTACACAGCTGCTATTTCAGGCCAGGATGCTGAGGTCGACAATGACAGGGTATTGAGCCACAGGCTGGTGTCCCTCTCCTTAGACAGGGCTCAGCGGCTGCACCCTTCGAGCGCCCCGAAGGCTCCTCAGGGGACTTGTCCGTGGTAGTGGACGCCCTATGTTCGCCTCTGAAACCGAGGCAGAGGCTGAGATGTCTGTCGGCAAGGACTGCTTTTTTTCTCCTCCTTGCCATCACTTCGGCAGGCGGGTAAGCGAGCTACACGCCCTGTTGGTGAGTGAAGCCTGTCTGAGGTGGAACTCAAGACAGGCCTGATGTGGCCTAATGCAGCGTTTTCCCCCAGGGGTATGGGAACGCTTGTATCTCAACCAGCCTATCCAGCTGGCACAGTCGGAGCTTCTGTGCCAGGTGCGGGTCCTCGAAACCTAGGTCAAGGCCACCGCATGCATACGGCGGTCGGGCCAGTTTTGTTGTCCTAGGATGGACCTAAGTAGGGCTGTTCCCTTTCTAAACAGCGCCTGTCCCACGGGATAGTGGAGACCGGGGCCTGTGCATACAGAGCGAACGGCCGTGCTCTGACATCCGGGGGTAGGGTGCCATTCTACCAGGATTGGCTCCACATCAGGGGCAACCTTGAGAGGTGTGCCCGTGCAGGATACATGTGCTGCAGCCTTAAGGGCATTACCCAGCACTTTCAACAGACTACAGAGTGAACGTTGCCACCCCTCACCCACTGGGTGTGGTTCTTGGCCCAAATTCCTCTGCTTGAGCCATATGAGGTAGTTCCTGTGGGATTCCTCGTGACTTTGTTGGTACAAGTCATCCAGTGTGAAACACTGCCACTGGCGGTCAGTAAGGATGAAATAGAACGAAAGTTACGAACGTAACTACGGTTCTATGAATCCTGGATGACCGCCAGAGTTCTTGGTCACTCGGAATCTCGTGATTTCGCGAGAAGATTCCACAGAATAGATCCCGGGATGACGCCGGAAGTTATACCGGCTGGGAGTCACCCGAGGTCACACGTGACTTTGTTGTTATAATTACTCGAACTGCGCAAGCGTGATATTGAACATATCCAGTGTGAAACACTGCCTCTGACGGTCATCCAGGATTCATAGAACCGTAGTTACGTTCGTAACTTTCGTTACATTGTGCCAAAGGAGTGAAAAACAAAACAAATACCAATGATATTTTAAACATGATCTTGCAGATTTTCATTTAAATAAATGTCTGTTAAGTCTATATATATATATATATATATATATATATATATATATGTATATATATATATAAAAAAAATCGCTGAATGAGGTAACATGTTTGAGCTCACTGAGCTTTTGCATTTTCATCATTATGAACTGGGTGTCTTGGGAGACATTCCCAGGGAAAATAATATGTCTGGTCTGAGCAGTGAGTGCCAAAAACAATTATTTTGCAATATGTGCTGCCAAAGAGACCAGAACACAGATCATAAAACATTTCACAATCATGAACAGAAAGTCGGATAAAATAAGTGTTAAAAGTTAACATTTCTTAAAAAGAAATAGTGTATAGTAGGATCGTGTATGTGTGATTTACTTCAGATAAACTGACCATGTTCAGAGTATTGAAGGAAAATGTCAGAGTGTAACAGTGTGGCTCATTGATGTGTATTTTTTTTAAATAGTTTTTGGGAAAACAATTCAGGTCGATGAGAGTATGTTCTATCAAGCTCTATTTACAAATTATACTTTTCTATTTTCTTTGGAACTTGTTGAGAATAAGAACACATACACCCTTATTGTACAGGGTCTCTTCATCATATCATTCAAGCTGTGGAGCAAATTGTATTTTTGGAGTTTCAGTGTATGTGAGAATCTACAGAATAAATCTCTTCTACATACAGTATGTGTGACTTTGTATGAAACTCACGACCACTCGTCTTCACCGTAAAGATGGTTAATGTGCTCCAGACTGCTGTGCTGGTTCTGCTTAGCAGTTCTGGAACAACACATTTAAAACGGAGATATTCTCGTCTAAAGTACACTGTATGAACTGTGGAAGAAGCAGTCAAAAGGTACATTATACATTAACCAACATGCAATGTCTAACAGCTCAGCTATAGAGATTGTAAACATGTTTAAACTACTGTACTGCATTTATGACTGCAGACACTAATGAGAAACAGGCTCAAGTCAAAGGAGGAGCGATCAGCAGAGTTGATCTTCAAGCGTGTAATCGGACAGAAACAGACTGAAAGCTGGAGTGAGAATCTGAAAGAATCAGCATAGAAACAAACTAAAAACTAAACGACCCGTTGAAGCAGCAGTTAGTAAAATCAGGAGGTTAAAGAAAGGTCAAGAAATTGTGAATGAGCTAACGGAAGAAAGTTTCCGACAAAGAAGAGCAGTGCGTTTAACAGTCTATCAAAGTTTAAGAAATGCTTTCTGAAGTTATCTCAGCTGCATATCTGGCGCTATGGATCAGTTCTTGTGCCATCATCTCGGCTGAGGATCCGTACATGACCAGAGCTCTGCAGCTGATGTCTGAGACCCCGCTCATCGACGGGTAAGTGGAAATGTCTTTTGTATAAAGTAAAGTGTGCTCAGCATTTTGGTTCTAATGATGTACCGTTTGCTATTTGAGCATTATGTTCTGTAGTATAAGCCCACTTTTGGAAGCAATTTCTAGTGCTAATCTAGGCAAAAGTTTACCTCCCTGCTGTTAAATCACTGTTGATGATTGTAGTTTTGAGAAAAGGATCTGTGAGGGTGTGACTTTTTAACTTTCTGGTCTTTCAGCCATAACGACCTACCATGGCAGTTCCTTAAGCAATTTAACAACGAGCTCAACAAAGTAGATCTTAACACTCTGGAAACGACACACACCAACATCCCAAAAATCAAGAAGGGACGGCTTGGAGCGCAGGTATGTAGAGAACAAAATGTACTGGGAAAATAAAGGAAACTATCCCTTCAAGGTCAAATGTATTATCTTCAAAACGACTTCACATTTCACATATGGTCCATAGATATTATTTCATGACAACATCCTCATTTTCACTCTTAATGCAACATTATAGGACGTTGCCGATCACCTTAAATCTTTAAAAGTTTTACGTTAGATCAAACTAAATTGGGAGAAACTTTTATGGCACTTACACACTATTGGACTTTCATAGGCATCAGATTCCTGTATTGGTCACTCACATTACACAACTGGCAGTCTTATAATGGGGTATTTTTAAGTTGTTGTGGTTTCCACATTACACAAGTTAATGACGACAGGAGGTTGCATTAAAAGACATTTTACCAGGAGGAATCTGGACTGTCTGGTATCCAAACTACATCAAAACAAAGTGATGCGTAAAAGAACCAAAACCAAATGCAACACAGGAGTTCTTCCTCCCAAAAATGGACATCCAGAAGAAGCTATCTATCAAAGTTTGTACTGTCCAGATTTGCAGCAAACAATCAAGGTAGAAAAAGTAAATAATATGTTTTGTTAAGTACATTCATTCAGTCATGGCGAGCCAACAGCTCAGTTTAGTATCACAGCAAACCCTGGTCTCATGGTAGCTTACATAGAAATTATTTATTTTACTGTGTGCGGCTTCTACTCCTATTTTTAATAAGGGAAAGAAGAACACAGATCTGATCTCAGTATCAGTTGAGGTCTTGGGATAAGGTGAGAAAAGTCAGATCAGTGCATCCCTTCAAGTGATACCCTGTTCATCTATTCATCAGATTACACATTCATCTGTTTGTTTGTTTTTTGTTGAATTGCGCACTCGATATTTTAATTATACATAATATTTGGATGGACCAAGCTGAGAATGCAGAAAGAGATTAATTCAATGTCAGTCTTGATGAACTCCCTGCGTAAAATTCTCTCTCCAGTTTTTAAAAGCTACCACACTATCACGATTCAGGTGAAAAATTGTCACTAGAAGGGATTCTGGGGCCTTGACCTTGACAAGACCACCTTTTCATGTTATGCACACTGGAGCAAAGAAAATATTAATATTAAAGCACCACATTCCAAAAACCTTTTATAATAAATGTAATTGTTTAAAATAAGCCAAGGCTACGATTCCTTCTGCGTCTCTCGGGCATTTTTTGCTATGTGGTATGTGAAATTGTTGAGAACTAACTGGGTGTATATCCATTTGACTTATTTTCATCCAGCCATTTTCTAGGTGAGCTCTTTTAACTGTCTCTGTGTCTGTGTATATAAACAACACTTACCTTATCAATCATCACTCAAGTAATAAAAAGGGATGTGGTTCCAATGAGGAACATACTAGGTCTATAAACCTTCCCTGGATACAAAGCAGTGCTGATAATTCATACTGAATGTGTTGTCCCTCTTTCAGTTCTGGTCGGCCTACGTTCCTTGTGAGACTCAGTACAAAGATGCTGTCAGACAAACACTGGAGCAGATAGATGTGGTTCACAGGATGTGTCAAAAATACCCAGAAACCTTCATGTTTGCCACCAGTAGCCAAGGTGGGACATGGTGTACTAGTCATTTCAGAGACATTTGCCTCCTCTACTTTCTGCATACCTTTCTCTTAATCCCCCATCTCATCTCATCTCTCATGTCTGCACTGCACAGACATCAGAGAGGCCTTCCGCATGAACAAGACAGCCAGTCTGATCGGGGTGGAGGGGGGTCACTCTCTGGACAGCAGTCTGGGCACCCTGCGCACCATGTACCAGCTGGGGGTCCGCTACCTCACACTCACACATTCCTGCAACACACCCTGGTAAGAGCCAGCCGCACACAGCAGGTTTACACTCGACAAGCCATGTAACTGTGTGTCTGAGGTGCGGATAATTTCATCTTTTTTATATTGGGCTGCAACTAATGAATAATTGAATTAGCAATTCATCATTAATTTCTTGATTGATTTGTAAAACTTCAGAAAGTAATGAGAACAGTCAAATAAATCAAACGTACAAACTATCATGAAATGAAAACACCCAAGTACCTCAAATAAATGTACTTAGTTATATTTGACCACTGCCCTAAGCACATATACATGTCAATGTCACACTTAAAAAACAACATAAACAATGAATAAACTGTTGCTCTTTTTACTCTTGCTCTTTCAGCTTTTAGCTAGGCTCGGTCATGTATGTGTGGTGGATTACCATCAGACGTCACGGTCTGTTTAGATTGTGCTGTGGGGAGTTTAGGGGATTCCTGCAGCGCTGTTGAGCTCTCCATGCCACAGTATCAGATCCCGTGATCACTTCAGGTGTAACTGGAGAAGAAAAACCTCATGAATTATACAAAAGGAAATGGAGAGAAAAAACTAATTCTCCCTGACACCTCTTAAACTGTATCTGTGTATTTTTTCACCTGACTAGTGTTTACTTATTTGTTCTGTATGAGAATATGTACTTAATGTATATTTTTGGAATATACTACTAATACTGTCACATTGCAAAGTGATGTGGTATTTGAATCACCACATTTATTTGGGAATAAAGTATTTAAGTATAACTATTTGTGTCTCGTCAGGGCGGATAACTGGCTTGTTGACACAGGATCAGAGCCATCGCAACATAATGGTCTGTCTCCATTTGGCAAGGTCAGTGAACAGGGATAGGCAAATTATGCTTTAAAAGTGTAATAAGTTACACATCTCTTCCAGTTTGAGTTTATTACTAGCACAATAAACTTTACTTTAAGTATGTGTAAAAATGAAATGTCAGCATACACAATTAAAATGTTCTAGCACAACTGTGTTTTAGCAACCAAATATATTCCATACAATACAACTAATCTACTCATATCTATATGTACATATATTTGAGAAAGTATTTTCCATTTTATGCAGTGTTCATCCAACTAGTTAGATCAACAGTACTACAGCATTGAACTAAATCAGGCTTTTCGATGCTGTTGATGTCAAAACAGAGTGAAAACATTATTAAGCAGTGCATTTCTTAAACAACACTTACTGTTATTTCATGAAGGGTAAAACTAGGGACATTAGAAACAAAATAAATAAGGATTTTTAGCACGTTTTATATTTTTGGTACCATAAATTAATTTTAATCAAAATAATCCTTGTTCCTGCTTACAACAGCAACTAATAGTGGAAATGAACCGCCTGGGCATGCTGATCGACCTGGCTCATGTGACTGAAGCAGTGATGAACCAGGTGCTGGACATGTCCGAGGCCCCGGTCATCTTCAGCCACTCCTCCGCCTACAGCATCTGTCCACACAAGAGGAACGTCCCAGATGATGTTCTCATTAGAGTGGTGAGTGGTACTAGCGAGGAGTCCCAACTAGACACATTTTTTTGTAAAGGCTCACAAGCCAAAATGGTTGGGATATACAATATACACTGTATTATAAGCTTATCATACGTTTATGACAACTTTAATCTCAAACCTAACTGCTAACTACAGTTGTCAAATAAATGTAGTATAAATGTAGCATAAAAATGCAAAGGCAATAAACCAGGAAACAAGAGGGTTATTGTGCAACACTGTAATAAATCAAAAACAGATAAAATCTGTTTTACTGTCATGTAACATCCTGTCTGTCTCTCCAGAAAGCCAAAGGAGGAATAGTCATGGTGAATTTCTACAATGATTATGTGACCTGCAGCAAGACTGCTAACATCTCAAATGTTGCTGGTAAAACTACTGTTATGATCATAAACCGGGTTAAATATTAACATTTATCATTCTTTCTACAAGAAACAAAACAACCTTGTGTCCATCCCATTGATCTCCATGTTTCTTGCTTTCATCATAGATCACTTTGACCATATAAAGAAAGTGGCCGGGGCGGACATCGTTGGTTTTGGTGGAGATTACGACGGGGTTACAAGGCGAGTTCAAAACATTCAAACTTTAACAAACATCGGATTCTGGCCGCAACACTGGGGAAGATAAGTGAAAGATAACAATCAATGAAGTGTATTTCTTTGCATGTCATCCTCTCAGACTACCAGAGGGTCTGGAGGACGTGTCCAAGGTGCCCAAAGTGGTGGCTGAACTGCTGAGGAGAGGATGGACTGATGAGGAGACCAAAGCTGCTCTTGGAAACAACCTGCTCAGAGTCCTCAGCGGGGCTGAGAAGGTGAGACACACAAACACAGGTCAGGGTCATCTGGATTTGGACTTGGAGCCTACACATTTATAAGTAGACAGCTATATGCTTTTGGCCAATAAATGCCACGTACACATTAATGCATCAATAATAATAATAATAATCCACTGTGATAGGTCATTTCCATGCATTATGAGTACTGATTATTTTCTAATCGTGCAAAGCTTTGTTTCCTCATGTTGACATGCCTGATTTATCCTGTAAATTACAAGACATGGCACAAATCTCATTTTTAACAATCCATTATATTCATCTTTTACTTTTAGTACCTGGTGGCCACGACAATAAAAGGCTGATCAGTCAAAAGCAGTAATATGATTCGTAGGTGTATTCGTAGGTGCATTCAAATAAAAAAGGTTTGGATTTCTGTTCAGAAACCTGCAGCTTAAATACAGATGGGAATCAGAAAAGTACCGGCAAATAGAATTGGCACTTTTTAATCATGAAGGACGAGGTGCTGTGGTCGCAGGTGGACCCTGTGAGTCATCATCGCGCACGCACACACACACACACGCACACACCTACACACACACACACACCTGTCATACTGCCTCTCTGTCTACTGCCTGACAGTCTTATCTTTGTGTGCGTCAGGTCCGTGATGGTCTCAAAGGCAAGAATCCAGATGATGTTCCTATTCCGTTTAATGAGGTGAAGACCTCGTGCAGGACAAGCTACGGTTACCGCAATGCTGGAGCCGTGCCCTCACTCGGCACACTGGCCCTCGTGCTCACATTGGCTCTCCAGGCTCTTATCACATGAACAGTTTCATAAGCTGCTTATCACTACATCTGATGGTATGTACAGTAATAATTTGTCTGTGAACACCAATAAAAGAATGATTTAAATGTTGGGATGTTTTCCACATATCCTCTCTGCGCTGACAGAATCACAAAATAGTTTCACTTTTTTTTTTTTTTTTATCTGATTTTAAAAAGGTTTTATGCAGGTTAGTTTTACTACAATTGATCAAAAAACTGACCAACAGTTTAACAGTTATTAGGAGAAAAAAAAAGACAGCAGCACAGTGATTATAAAGTCGGACCAAGTTAAGTTTATTGGTCTCTGTTTTATCGCACCATAACAGTCAGATAGAGACTGCTCTGGGCAAATGCTAGTGTGTGATGACTGCCATACGGACTAAGACACACCATTGTAATCTGAATACACAATTATTCTGCATACTGACATTTTCACAGGAGGTAGTACAGTGCATAGCTCCATCTAGTGGTCTGAGAGGGTAACAACTAAAGAAACATGAAACATCTCGTGGCTTCTCAACATCAAGTTTTGGTGATTTGCATGTTTTGAATTTAATTTACACATTAGGTTGGGCGGAACATTTGACTTGACTTTGTTTGGTGACTTGAAGGTTAAGATACAAACAAGGCAATATTTGTTCGGCACTAAGGTTTTCACTTGGTAAGGACAATGACAGGATAACAGTCTATGAAAAGAGTGTAAACATAAAAAAAATTAAAAAAAAAAACTGTACATGATTTTCTCTGATCAACTGGAGGAGTCATCAATACAAAAGCATCTTTAGCACATTTAGTTAACCATTACACAATTCAATCTTCTATAGATCGAACCAGTGGTGTGTTTTTCTCTTATTTATGGAAGCCATGACAGTTTCATCATCCTCTCAGTAACGAACTAGTCTACAAATAACTAGTTTCTCTTCACAAGATGCATTAACTACCTCCTGTGAAGGACACTGTTAAACCTGATATATTAAAGACAGAAAAAACATATTTAAAAAAAACAACTCACGTTCTATGAGGCAGTCATTGTGAAAATATCTAATGCCCTTCAGTTAAGGTTGGTCCTGCTGAATTATGAAGCATTTAGACCACACAGTCCTCGTTACTTTTTTTATATTCTATAAATGCTCACACTCTTTGGCCAATGTAGTTGAGGACAATCATTACTAGACAAAGAGGGGGTTCACTTTTTGTCTGCCAGTTACAGTGTTTACATTTTCATTGGCTACTTAAAAGAGAAATTTAATGCAAAAATAGCACCTTTAAATCATAGTTTGTAACAAAGTGGTTTATAGACTAAACAAACCTGTCAGTCACAGACAGAATTCACTGGCTGATATCTGGTGTAATTTTCCCACATAGACCAACCAAATTCTTCGAAGTGAAATAGTTTGACAAGGTTTGGTAGTGGCACAAGGAAGCATTGAAAATGCCAGAGGAATATCCTTTGACTCAGTCTTCATATTCAATGACCAGTGCTTCATTAAGAAGCGCCCTCTTGTGTGCTTCACAAGTATAACAAGACTCCACAAAGACAGTGAACTAGTTGTGTGTGTCCTGTGGATCCCCTCAGCACTGAGACACTGCTGCTGAATCAGACTTAATGAAAAGTGCATGAGTAGCTAATAAATGGACAAAGGACAGCAGCTCACATGATCTACAGCATCCGCATGATTGAGCAAGCTTCTCTGGTGAAGTGTCTGACTATTCAGTTTAAATGCCTCTACACAGCAAGCAGTGTGACCTCAACTGTATTGGCTTAAGCATGTTCAAGGGAATTTACCACATAAGAACATACATTACAGTTCAAACCCTCACCTTAGATAAAGAAGGCCACTGTTTGAGCGCATTATGACGCGAGTAAGTGACAGCACAGTCATGGCTTCAAATGTAAAACGCATCAAAAGGAGACTGAAAATGTATAGACTTGGAGCCATCGCACCATCCGATCCCAGGTCAGTTCTTCAGGCTAGTTATGACCAACCAATTACTTGGAAAATAATTAAATGAAGGACTATGGTAAACTGTCTGTCGAGGTATGTCTAGAAGAAGGAGGACGGATAATCCAAGTCTGTACAGCGGAGGATGAGGAGGCTCCGTCAACAGAGTTAAGACATGACATCTCTCAGTGTGTCATTCTCTTGTCCATGTGTTTCACTGTCTGACAGCAGAGGGGAATGAGTTGGCACAGCGATCCTATAAGGCAAGGTATCTTTAGTCAACATCCTCCTGGTAGCAGAGACCAAACGGGAATAGTTATCAGGGTTGTACTCTGATAAAGTTGGCCGTGCGCAGAGTAACGGCAAATTGTCCCTGTCGGGCCGGGACAGGAAGAGAGCAGGCCGGCGTTGGTTCTCTCCCTCCTTCAGGGAGTCCGGGAGGGGCTTGCGTTTGCTTTCCGGCAGGAGCATTATGCAGAGAACAGAGAGGACCGCGAAGGAGGCGAAGACAACATGGTGGAGAAAGTAGCCACTGTTATTCTGGAGCTCCATCAATGAGGAGGCGGCCATGCCAACACAACCAGCTGCCAGCACCAAGCCAAGGCAACCACCTCTGGCAGAGAGATGAAAGAGAGGGAAGAGGAGCAGGAAAAGGAGAACAAAACTCAACAAGGGAGGCCCCAAGGTGGAATAATCAGACAATACTTTGTATATTGTGTTGAAATTTTTTGTATCTCTATACTTGCCAACTTTCCTACCCTGTCTGTAGGACTCAAGCCCACACCTGTGTGTTACTACAACTGTTCCTGAAACATTTGGACACTAGTTTTTAGCAAATGATACTAAACAGGATTAATTGTGCATTTGAACAGGACTATTTTAGAAGTGGACTAATACATATTACAAATAAGCTCCATCAGGCTTCAGCAACACAGGCAATACTTCTTAGTAGGATTAATGGATTGTTTATTTTGGTCTTTTCATGGGAATTGTTGACTATCAGATAATTATATCAACAGCCTCATCACTTTTGTCAGACAGACACTTACCGAACCACGGTCGGCATCACCTCACTGGCAAAGAACGCACTGAGCATGGCGAGAGCTTGAGAGAACAGCAGACCCATGACAGAGAGCACCAACACCAGGCCTCCATGCAGATCTGACACATAAAGACAACAGACTTAATGTGCAAAAATTATAACCGCACAATTTACAGCTAAAATAATCTGACATCACCCCAACCTTCACACTTGAATAGCATGGCTTCAAGTATTTTTCAAACGCATGGGGGAGTCAAGAAATGTGTTGAGTTGATTGCAATACTGGTTTAACTTCAAGCAACAAAAATAATGTCAGTGATTCCAGTGACGCCTCATTTCTTTAAAGTAGTCAGCTGTCTATCATGAAAAACATTCATTTGTCAAGTTAAATCCATCTATTTATCAAGACGGAAATGTTATTTAAAGTAAAACAAAGCTAATGTAAACAAGAGGTGAGGATGTAATTTACACTGAGTGAGGGCCAGCAGCAGCAGCGATGACAGTCCAGTGACGATGGCAGAGAGCAGAAGCATACCACGCCGACCAAAGTGATTGACAGACAAGCAGATGAAGATGCAGGCCAGAGCTCCGGTTATCACTCGGAGGAAGTAGCTAAAGTAGAAGTTGGAGGAATAACTGTGCAGGTTTCTGGTGAAACAGTACTGGATCCCTGTTCCAATGAACCTGAAGTAGAGATAAGAGACATGTAACATCCACTGTGAAGCCCGAGATGTCACTTGTATCATGACATGGAAGGCCTGCATCTCATGGACATGTCAGGGGGACTTTACTTTTTCACACCGAGCATAAAAACTCACAGCGTGAAGCTCAGGATGAGGCAGTTCTTCCAGATAACACGAGTCCGACGCAGCTCCAGAACTGAAAGGTACGCTGGCCGACAGACTTCTCCGTATGCGGAATCTATCTCTATGAGCCCAAAAAAAAAAAAAGGGAGGGGGGGGGGAAATAAATAATTTAACATATCCACATAGTGGAATTCAGGGGTAAAAATACATTTAACTAGTGGCTGCAATTGTTATATGCTAATCGACATTGAGTCAACATATGGATTAAACTAGAACTACCACCTTATACATGTAAGCCTCTGCCGACCAGTCAAGTTGCAGTTTAATTGTTGTCAGTCCAACCAGTCACCACTTATCTTTTATCCTAATAGACATGTGTGTGAAATTGTGAAAATTAGCATAATTCTTGAGTCATGGCTGACAATTTCTTTTGTGAGGTCAGAGAAACCTTTGACCATTAAAATCTAATCAGTCCATCCTTGAGTACAAGTGAATGTTTATGCTTGTTCAGGGGAGATCCTCTTCATTGGATTTCTCCCCGCGGCTGGCTGGCTCTTGTCATGCACATTTGAGGTGCTCACTGGTGTGCTGAAAGCATGTTATTCAAGAGAAAGCAGGCTCACAGCTGTAAGTACATGGTCAAGGTGTGTAGTGCTACTTTGGTTAAAACAGGGAAAACAGTCTCAGACAGTCCATGCTGTAATTCCTCTCACTCTTCTGCAAATTCATAGAATAGTATGCCATAAAGTGTCAAGAAACATTATGCCATAAAATCAGCACAGTAAAGTGTACCTTAACATTTAGAGTATGTCATAAATGAAGTCCTATTTTAGAATACCATGCGTCATGAAAAAATCTGCAAAGATTTTAGTAAAATATATCTTAAAAAGTTACATTATAGTATGTCATAAAAACATATTTTTAGGGCATACTATACGATAATATTGTTATGACATCTGTATACCATGTCATAAAGTCATTCAAAATGTAAAAAAGGTCATAGCTTAGTATGCCATAAAAAATGATGTAGCATAGTATGTCCGATTCCTCGTTCTTAGGGTTAGGGTGTGGGCTTAAAGGGTTAAATTTGCATTCAGCAGAACTTTTATGCAATAATGTAATTTCAAGCTGATTATATTACTACTGCATCCAAGTCAAATCAGACACATAATCTCCACTACAGATGGATTTGATAAAGTACTAAATTTGACGTGTGGTAAATCATGATCAGTCAAGTTTAGCAGTTATATCTGGTACAGCCTAGAGCAGTAAGGGCAAAACATGTTGGGAAAACTTAAAGTTGAAGATTGATTCTTCGTTTGTCATTTTTCTAGCACAAATGCCTTGAAAAGCTTTTACGTTGTGAGGATTCTCTGCTTTGGATTTTATGACATTGTTAACTGGATGACTTTGGGGTTTGGACTATCGTACTTAAATACAAAATAATTGGTAGTAAAACATAATTGGTATTTTAAGCCAATTTGGAATCATGTGGGAATACTTACTAAAAGGGACTGATGAAATCAAGGATATCAACAATATTTAGGTTGGCAAGATCTATTCTGCCGAAAGAATTTGTGTTGTCCAAGTTGGATGGATTTTTCACATTATGAAAAAAGAAAACCAGTTATTGCTTTGCTAGTCTGCTTTGTGAGTTTGTAAGATATAAGTCTTTAGTGACTAAAACAGATCAGGTAGTACAGGAAATGTGAAAGAGTCTTTCTGGTGCAGAAACATGAACGAAAAGAGACATCTCACTCATGCTCTGGGTAATGTGACATCAGGATAATGATAAATGGTTTGTTGTCCGTTTCCCCAATATTTCAATGGTTTATTACACGAGTTGTTTTAAACTTTTAGACCAGTTTTTGTCTGTGTTCATTCACGTACGTGCGTGTGTGTGTGTACCTGACAGCAGGGTTTCACCAGGGTAGATTTCATTGCGCAGACAAACACCGTTCCTGGTGGAGAATTCCTGGAGGCTCCTCTTCGCCTGGAGGATCTGAGCTGTGGCCAGCAGCCAGCGAGGAGACTCAGGAAACACGGACGCACAGCTGAAGAAAACCACTCTGTAATCATACAAAGCTCAGACACTCTCCGTAACATTGACACAAACAGGTGATTTATTTGTTTTGGCAACAAAGACAATGTATATCCCCGACAGCTACAAGGCATCAGCATACAATGCTAACCAAGGTGCTGAGATATTTAACCTCCTTGGTGGAGGTCAGACACCAGACACTGCTTTGTGTGACTCAACTGTCTTGTTAGGATGTTTGTTCTCAGGTCTCGAAAAGAAATATTGGTCTCAATGTGACTTCCTGAATAAATAATTTGACTCAACTAACTCTGAGTGGTGGTCAAAATAATTTTCCAAGTAGGATCGTATGTATTTAAAGACGTGGTTAATTGTGAATTCAGGTGTGGTTTTTAAAATGTGGCACAAGAAAATATTCCAAACTGCAGACTGGTACACTGAGTACCACGGTAAAATAATACACTTCCCTTAATACTTCAAATACACACGGTGTGCCCACCTACGCATCCCAAATAGTGAAACCTGACTCACCACCAATAGGAAAGCAGCAGGAGCAGAGGCAAAGTGGCCACAGCCTGGAGAACGGGCCAGTCGCGGCACAGAACAGCGATGCCCGGCAACAGCAGCTCTGCGAAAATGGCAAAGAAGCCGCTGATCATGGCAACCATGAGACGATGGGGAGGATCACAAAGCTCCAGCCCTAAGTGAGCGATGGGAACAGAGAGAGAGGGGAAAGATAGATAACATCAAAACACAGCTGAAGCAAAACAAATACATCGGACCAAAACAAATTAATTTCCTGTCAGAACACAAACCCCTTGCCACATAAAGCTACTTTATTTCCCCCGTTGTAAACCGGGTCCATCAGAGAGAACAGTACATTGTCATGGCATTCCTTACGAGGATTTCTGACCACAGAAAGTATTAAAACATGTTAAAATAAAATGTTTGATTGTATTTATTCTCTCAAGGAGTTGCTAAACAAGTTCCTGTTTTTTTTCTCCTGAAGATCCTAAAAAGCTATCTAACTTTATTTATTTGTAATTAGAGGTGTTTTCCTTATTGATTTCTTTAGAACTATAACAGTTGATAAACTTATCTGAAATTATGTAAAGCTATCTGTTGTACTAGATACTACAATAGTTTCATTGAAGTATTGTACATAAATAATGTGGACCCAAGGAACTGTAGCCTCTGTTGTTACAGCAGCTAATGGGGATCTTAATAAACTAAACATGGAATCTACTATTCTATTTGCTAGTTCATAGCAAAGCAAAATTCTGCATAGAAAGAAAACGCTTGAACAACAACAGCTTCTGAGAGATAAAGTAGTCTTTAACCTTGAGTAATGATGTAAACTAGTTTGGAAAGGTGTCAAGCTGTGTGAGTCTCTGTTGAACTTCAACCTCATTCCCCCCCACCCCAGATTCTCTTTCCACATCTCCTCCCTGTGAGGGGGGAGAGAGAAGGAAAGTGAGCAGTTCACTTCCTGCTCACTTCCTTGCCTTTGGTTCTGTCCTGCTATTGTTTTCTCCTCTCTGTGGAGGAGCAGCACTGGCAGGACATCGCTAAGAAACATTTTTTCCTCAGGCTCTCGTCCCGCTATCCCAGCATCAAAATAATCTATAAAAACAAAATCTGGACTCAATCTAGCCCTGACCTCGCAGGAATTCACAGAAGAATGTGCGTTTGTGTTTCAGATGAGGCCACTACCTAGTACGACCAGCTCCCACGCAGGAATGTGCAGTTTCTACAAACGCTAATGTTATTACGTTTACATGCCGCTTCACTCTTGTTTTAGACAGTTCCAGAAAGGAAACACACTGTATTTGAGACACTATGTATCCCTACCAGGCAGAGATGAGATATCTCTCATCATAGAAAACGTCATGCTGAGTGAAGCAACCAACCAGCTGCCTCCTGTCAGTCTTGTTGACTGACAGGAGGCAGAGCTGTGGGGGAACGTGTGTTGTGCTTGTTGCACAACACACGTTCCCCCACAGCTCTGCTAGTCAGTCATACAAATGCCCACCTGCAATAAGGTAAGCCCACATCTTTCATTTGAAGAGAGCAAGTCAACACTTAGCTTACAGTAATGGTCACGACTCAAACTAGAGAACTATTGGGTCCCAATTCTGTAAAATATACTATTTCTATACAGTAAATATTATACATATCAGTTAACATACGACACCTGTTTTCTTCTACCGGGAAATGATATAATATGTGCAGCGATGCATGTTGAATCGAATTGTTTGCAGTTGCTAGTAGGTCCTTTGTACATTGCATTTAGGGAAAGAAGTTAAACAATTTGTGTGATGGTGAAAATGATCTAATTCTGCTGCAATGTGCCCAGGCATTCAAATCATTGAATGTGTATTCATTTGTACTATAAAACCATCTCAAGAGTGTTCACTGGACTGAACTGTAATTGTTTTTATCAAACAATTCAGCCTCCTCACAAAAATATTCGTTTGAATTTTCTTGAATAAGAATAAAATAATGGCTTAGTTTTGGCTCCAGGTTGGTGTATTCCAGCCTCCAGTGTATCCTCCAGGTTCAAAGCAATTACATAGAGGCTGTAGTTACATAGTTCATAATCTGACGGAATAGTCATTTTGTTAATTGTTGAACAAATCAGAGACACGGGCATTGATTAAAGGTTCTGGAGCTAGTCTAAATTATTTTTGTTAAATTATAGCTGGAGTTAGGACCCGTTAAGCAGAAGAAAGAAATAAGATGAAGCAGCAACAGTAGCAATCATTTTAAATTGGGTTGGGTTTCCCATTATCAAATGCCTTCCAAAAGGTGAATCTCAAAAGTAGGAAATCTCTACTTTTCAGTTACCATGGATAGGCCTTGTTTTTATCTTGAAGTTTTCACACAATAACAAAAGTTTAATATGATAAACTACCATTCGTCTTGACTAATGGATGTGATCTGATGAAAGTAATTAAATTATTCTTTGTTTTCAGAGACTGAAAGACTAAACCTGAACAGACACTATACATGTCAATGTATTGTCAATTAATTATTGGTAGACAAATAAACGAGAAGTATTGCAAAAGGTAAGAGGTAAATATTAATCTCTGTGGTGATATAACAGTGAGATACAATCTTCCATCTCTTATCGCCTGGAAACCAAAGAAAGTAAAACTATTTATTAAATATCTGGCAAATAATTGTATCATATACATAACATTTACATTATTGACATATTGTCTTTCAGTTCTTGTTCTTAACTTCTTCAAACGTCGGCGATAAAAGTCTTATCTCAGTTATTTGTGTCTCCTGAAATAAAGATAAGAATACAAAGAATTCTTATAGTTTTCTTCATTTTTCCTTCTTATTTTTGACAGAACACATTGGGCATTTTCATTCATTCTAATCTTAATGTTTTTAAGATGTTTTCATTGAGTAAAGCAAAATGTAACAGTAACAAATACCAGTGAAATGTGATAGAACAAAAACATGACATTTGGATAAACTCAGTGCCAGCAAATGACTCAGAACGACACCCAAGAATCCAAAAGTGCTCTCTAAAATAAACAAAGGAGCAAGTGGCTGTGTTTATTTTCCTCAATCTTCTGGATAAGTCGATAACCAAATAAGGTTAAAGGAACTTAACTGCAGGAGAAGTTGGACGAAATTTAAATGCGTGTGTAGCATACTCACTGGCAATATACGAGGATATGAACACCCCGGCGAGCATTGCGCCCTGAGAGAGACGCAGCAGCAGAAACACCACCACACTGTTGGATAAACATATGGCCACCCCTATCAGACTGGACAGACTGATGGAGAGGAGGAAACATCTCCGACGACCCAGCCTGAAAACATACATCAGTGTCACATTACTCAAATTTATCATCCACAAAACACACACAAGGGAAATTAGGGAGCTACAAAGTGTTCAATTCCAAATAAATTAATATATAATTAGTGATACAAATACAAGTTGTAAGGATAAATTGAGAACATTTATTTTATTTCGAAATGTCATTTTTATTTTACTTTGTAGTTCTTAATGTTAGCTAATCAGCTGGTGAGCTACTGTAAGCCAGAGCAACAACAATAGTAAAAGGTCACAGACATCCTAACATCATCTAACATCTTCTTTTATTTATGTACCTTAACAAGACTGCACATATAGCTACCAAGCTGGATAACTACGTAGGCGGAGTTGTGCGTTTGGGTTATATTTCTCAGCATCAAAAAGGTCAGACATATAGTAAGTTTATGTCGTAAAAGTCACAGTAATGCATTACATTAAAAGTCATAGTATAGTAAGTCATAAAAAGTAATAGTATATAGAAAGTCATTGTATTGTAAATTAAAATACTAAGAAAAATCATAGTAAAGTATGTTTGTAAAAAATAAGTAAAAAGTTCAGGTATAGTATATTGAACAAAAGTCCTAGTTAAGTAATAGACTAGTATGTCAAACATTTAATAGAAAATGTATAGTACAGGAAGTCAAAAAGTCATTACGTCAAAAAGATATTTAATTTCATAGTGCGACAACTTCTCTTCATCATTTCTAGTGTTTTCTTGTTCATCCCTTTCCTTGCGTCTCTCGTTTGAATGAATGAATGAATGAATGAATGAATATATACTTTATTAATCCCCGAGGGGAAATTTGGTGTCGGGGTAGCAGCAACTTACAACAAAATAAACAAAAACAGCAGGACGAAAGATAAAAGATATATACAATAATAATAATAATAATAATAATAATAATAATAATAATAATAAAAAAATAAAATAGAAAAAACCCCGTTTGTCCTCGTTCTCTGCTGCTTGTCATCTCTTTCCAAATGCAATCAATCCGCACACCTGAGACCAATCCTCTAATCAAACTCCCACACTAAATATACGCTAGCTCTTCACTCCAGTTGACGGCAGATCGTTCACTTTGTCAATGTGGTGAGAACACCTCGGACGAACTAGACTGAACTCTGCTTGACTTTGTTTTCTACCTGTGACCCTGCTTGCCTGCCTTGCCACTTCCTGTCAGCCTGCTTTCCAGCCCCTGGCCCTAGCCTGCTCAACTCTGCTGTGAGACTTTGGACAAGTCAAAAAAGTCATAAAAAAATGATGATAGTCAATTTAAAAAAGGTTATACAAAATAAAATGTCTATAAAATGAATAGGAATAGTATTGTAAATATAGCATAGTATGTCTAAAAAAAGTTGTAAAAGATCCAACTCTGAAAAAGTAATTAAAAAAAGCCATGGTATAATATGTCAAAATAAGACTTAAAAAGTATCAGCATAGTATGTCTAAAAAAGACGTGAAAAGTTATTGTACAATAGGTTGAAAAGTTATAGTTTCTATGTTGAAAGAAGTATAATATTGCAAAAGACTTGGATTATTATGTTGAAAGAAATGCGTGAAAAGTTAAAGCATAGTACGCAACTAGAAAGTTCAAGTCATAATAAAGTATGCTGAAAATAGTCATAGATTTTTTAAATGAATTGTTAAAAAGTCATAGTATGGCATGTTGATTAAAAGTCATAAAGTCATAGTATAGCATGTCATTCTAGGATGTCAAATGAAAATGCATAATATAGTGCATCATAAACAAGTCAAACGAAATTGTTAGTAGTGTATGTCCAACAACTATTCAGTGAACAAGCCATGAAAAAAGTACGAGGATAGTATGTGGCATGAAAGTAGTAATATTGAACACCTTTAGGTTCCATATAAAATGTGATTATTACTTACCAGTCGCACAATGTACCAAGAAGGATGTATCCCAAAATCCATCCAGTCATGAAGCAGATATGCTGCAAAGGGATTTTCCAGTAGTCACTGCAAACCAGGTTCCACTGCAAAGAAAGACAAAGAAGTACGTTGACCAAAAAAAGAAAATAAAGACATTTCCTGAGCTTTGGGTAAAAATGTTGCATGCGGTTAGCAGGCATCACAAATTTCCTTTTGCATATTGTACCAACTCGTGAAAAGGTGTGTGCTTTCTTTTTCTATTATTAAAAGGATAATACTGTTTTTTAACTTTTACATTTAATTAATTGATAGAGCTGACCCAAGCCCATTGGTTCCCACTTATGACTTAACTCTCTAAAAACAGGTCACAATATTTATAGTTTCATTCTTATACAATTATTTATTATAAGTAATTAGCAAATGTTACTCAAACAGTGAATAGTGCATTTGTTGGGTAATATTTTCAGCTGTGGATTAATACCCTGATGCTATGTCATTTGTTAAAAAGAAAAATATGGAATATAGTAATACTTTAACTATTATTACACACAGTTCACAATAAAATAATGTTATAAAGCACAGAGTAACATTGTAGACTTCAACCAGTGCCTTCCTGGAATCAAGGGAAACTTGTAGCATGCTTAAAATGTTTACAGTAGGGTACATGTGATTACCAGGATATATAAAGCACTTCCCAAATAAACTTTTAGTGACGTGTATCAATGATTAACATGTGGTTAACTCAATTAATCTCCAAAATATGATTAATATATTAAAAGACTTTAAAAAAAGGCACAACTTTTTTTTGCCAATGTGCTGCATTAAATGTAATTCCACCCAAACAGAGATTTCTGTGAGGAAGCAGGAATGTAGATCTGCTGACCGTTATCACATTAGAACAAAGTAGTGCTCAAAGTAGAGCCGGACAGCAGCTCCACGCCCGCTTGGTACCAGTCGCTGCCTTTCAGCGAACTCTTCTCCACCCCGTGTCTCTTTTCCCTCGGCTCTTCCGCTACATGCTGCACTCTTTGTGACCATAGTACAGACACAGAGGATACAACGTTTGTGATCAATGAAAATTAATAAAAACAAAGCACCAAATAATATGTGTAATGCTAAATTCATCATTGGACCATCCTTTCAACTTTGAGGCTCTAGTGTGTAGTTGCTATGGGATCCATATTCACAGAAATAGTTGCGTGCACATCCACAACACTTAAGTGCTTCTAGGTCTGGGTACCAAACCTCAAGGTACAACACACTTTGAAGGTATTAAATGGTTTCTAAGATCATACTTTTTTTTTTTTTTTTTTTTTTTTAAACACATATTCTATGTATGGACTGATGGTTTGTGATTTAAATCTTTCCAATTTCAGAGGTATACTTGTAAAATGTTATATCATATTTATCATAATAAGACGTTTAACTTAAAAAAGGTTTGATAAAAAAAAATAGTTTTCACATTAAAAAAGTGTTTTCCCATATTAGGAATGTCATTATGATTTCTCCTGGTCACGTAATACAGTTATTTTACAGCATGTGCAACGTCTACTGTCAAAGACGGAAAATGAAAACTCTATGACCACCATGCTGGAATGGATCGGCCATTCGTTAGTCTTCCCCAACTTTCCTATGGCCAGAAGTTCAAGCAGTGACCTTTGTGCACTAAATCATAAATATACAAAAAAGAAAGAGGTATTATTCTACACATGTGGGACAGTCTGCTGGTTTCCCCATTCTGTACCTGAGTGCTTAGGGCAATTGAGGAGTGGTTGGATCAGCTCCTGTCAAACGTGCCACGAGTTTGCCTTCTTGGGAGAAAACAATCCGTTCTACCAGCTGGACTCAAACAGGCAAAGTTTGCTTCTGCAGGCTTCCTTAATGCAGCTGGGAATAAGGAATTGGAAAACAACAAGCCAAGCTAATGAAAAAGGCTCTAGCAAAGAGGAAGAGTGGCCATGAGCAGATCCTCACCAACATGGAGGCAATATCACCTCAGATATGGGTCATAAACCCCTCATTTTCACCTTCAGTGGATCGTGTCAGATTGTTGTACTTTAGGGTGCTTCTGTTGTTTCTTCCAGCCCCTATATTGGAAGTTGATGAGCACCATTGTACTGCAATGTTTTCCTTTAATAAAGTTTTCCTTCGTCACAGCAAATGATGTCACGCGCAGAGGAAGCTGCTGTTGTGAAGGAGGCGTTCAGGGTCTCAGGAAGGAACATGCAGGCCTCAGACTTCCCAGCGCCAGAGTATGTCACCGGGGAAAGAGAGGAAAAGTCTCCTCACTGCCAGGATCTATTTCATTGAGACCATGACAATACGGGGAAGAAGAAAAAAAAAGGGGGGAAATTACCCAGAATGACTGCTTTGCTCGTCAGCCCCCACTCTAACTACTGCGGTTCAGAGACTCTGCCAAATACTGACAAAATACTGCACCGGGACAGAGGGGGGGAGGCGCATGTACGGGGTCACATTGACAAATATTTTTCTAAGAACTTATCATCAATATTTGCCGACCGGGATGGATCCTTGAATAGCTGAAGTCCAGGAGAACAGAGTGAGAAGGAGATAAACATGTTTCTGCTGCTTATTTACACATGTAGTTACACAACAGGACAAACTCGCATTGAAACCCAATATCTGTGTTCAGACACCGGTCATATCTAAAGTATGTGAGAAACGATCAAAGAGGATCTATACTCAGCTTGGGAATCTCTCAAACTGAAAAGGCAAAAGAGAGGTTGAAAGCAAACCCCAATACAATTTCCTATTTTTCAACACTACAGTTTATAATTACAAATCCCAGATGTGTATTTTATATAGTTTAAGAAATAGTCAAGCGTCCATTGCCTGGTGGATCACTTATTAGTATAGTATGACCCTGGGAAACAGAGTGCAGATACACGAGTGAAAATGACTCTGGGCAACAACCGTCTTCAAGACATCACATGTTTCCTGCGGCGATAAAGCTGCTTTTACTGAGCGGAAACTGAAATAAATCCAGTTCAGCATCTGCAACGCCATACAAACATGGATTAGTTGTGAAAGTGACACAACCAAGGACATTGTTGCTCTATATAGAAATAGCGTGACACTTAAGTAGTAAACCACAACTCCAGTGGTGGGGTGGATACAAATAAGTGTTTTTTTAATGCAAAGCTGTGAGTCAGCAGCATCACTGCAGCGTAACAATGTGGATAAATACACTTAAATTGACTTCGTCCTCCACTTCACCCCGGACTCGAACCCCGGGCCACCTGCAGGCTGGACAGTCCCTTACCTCGGTGACAAGGTTGCTCTGGAGCCCCGCTGCGTTGGCGTACTCCCACCCCAGGGTGCAGGACACCCTCTCCCTGGAGACCTTTTCGGAAAAGTCAGAGGCATTTGGTGGGTACTTGAATAATTCACAGTGGCTGAGGCCGGAGCCGTTCACCCAGGGGATGGTGAGGTTGAGGTATCCCTGCCTGGAGAAGTTGCTGGGGAGGAAAGCGGAGGGCAGAAGCTGCGGGTCGGGTTTGCAGTGGTAGGAGTCCGGGAGGACGGTGTAAAAAACGTCACTGAATAGATTCAGCATGACCGCGAAGTTGGGGAACCAGCTGAAAACGACCACGACTCGGTTGTAGCGTCCAAAGCCGCCGGTGCGAGGGGCAATCTTCGACTCGTAATCCATTTGGAGACGAGTGTTTGCGGCAACAGACGGTTCTGGAAAGCCACGCGACGCAGCAGCAGCAGCAGGTGAGGAGGGGGGCGGTGGCCTCGCGGCATCGACCAATGAGATACCTGCTCGACTTTTTGGATACCTGCTCGGCTGCCTCAGTGGAGAACTTCTGGAAAGTCTGTGTGACGCCATGCAACTAGTGACCGGACACCTGTTGCTAATTAACATACTTAATTGCTGGGGGGGGGGGGGAGGGGGTGTACTGTCTTTTGCAAGTGCCTTCATCATTTCAAGTGTTGATTGTAAAAGTAAATGTTATTTCCAAACAGTGTTCAAAACTAAAGCAGCAGAGGCTGAGGTCTCCTGACATTTGGGATGTGGGTCGAGCCCCAAAAAGATGGATCCTACATTTCCATAGTGCAATGTGGCTCTAGTTTCAAACACAACACCTCCACTTTTAGAATTACAGAAGACATTGGAAATATCATACAACGGTTTTCACAGTCAGGCTCCTTGTGAGTAAACTGAGCTTCATGTGTACAATATGTGGAGTGCACCGTTATATATTTTGACTGAAAATGCAGTCTTTGATATGAAGGATTTAATATAGTTGTACTTGGTGGCCTCCGGACATAGAATACTTTGCATTAATGAGAAACATTAAAACATCATATGTAAGAGATCTGCCAGAGAAGACATTTGAAATATTCACATTGTGAAACACTGAAGACATGATTAGCTAATCCTGCGATCAATAGAAACTTGTTTTTTGGACCACCATCATTTGGTTGGTCATAGAGGGAAATGCTATTATTATTATTTGTATTATATGTATCGCACATTCCTAATTAAAACATACAAAACAACAACTCTATGATGTGGTAGCATAAAACGCAGCTTTTACATCATGACACACACATCAACACAAAATCAATGACCAGAGGACAGCTGGTAATATTTCAAAGTTTTATTAACGAACATAATCTCTGAGGAACAACAGCAGTTCTCGCGCTCTCTGTACATGCAACTGTAGAAAATAACAATTTAGAATTTTTACTTTTCAGTTTTAGTCTTTTTTTTCCCATCCATCCTCATTTTCGGTTTCTCACGTTTTTCTTCTTTTTTTTTTTCTTTCTTTTTTTTGTGCAGGAAATCAACAACAGCTAGAGGTGAAAGTACTGGATTTCGGTTACAGCACTGACAATAGCATCAACAACCCCCCTCTTAGCTGCTCCAACAATATGTACACAAATAAACTACATTGTACAAATAAAAAAATGTTACATTGTTACATCATAATCACCTGCAGCAAGCGCACGCAGCTCTTTGCTGTTAGAACCCCACATTCTACGCAATTTTTCAGACTAGTACAAAGAGGAGGGTGCAAAACGTCCTGGGAGGTTTTATTTACAGAGCTATGTACAGTATGTCTCTTTCACGCATTACAAGGAGGAAAATTTACACAGCGGAGACCAACTTCAACTCAAAACATACCACAGGTGTCAGAAAAAAGAAAACAAAAAAATAATAAATAGGTTGTTTCTCACCATTTAAAGAGTAGTTCTCCATGCTTTTTATTAGTCATTTTCCACTCTAAAAAAGGAACAAAGAAATAGCTACAGTCTGGGTTTGAATTGAAAAATAAAAACAAACAAAAACTAGAAAAAAAGGCTTGAAATCGTGATTCTATAGAATGAAAAAATAGCAATTATGTATATTCATGTCCAGTAAGAAAAAACAACAACTAACAAATTGAAAATACACACTGAGTGAATGTGAGGAGAGTAGAGGTAATATGTTGCTGACGGAGGTGGTGTCAGATCTCTATCACCACGGCCAAGTGCTCTACATGCGTCGGAGGACTGATGCTTGTTTGTGTCTGTATCCAATTTAGCCAGAAATCACTCTTTGTTAGTTGAATATTCACACTGGAGAATCAAAGTGGGTGGATGTATTTAGTCTATTTCTGTGAGGGAGAAATTGCCTGTCAGTTGTGTCAACCATCACCATTTCAAGCCTTTGTGGTTCAAATAAATGACTGATTACAGAAGTAAAATCAAAGGCAGGGCTTAAACCGTTAAAAAAGGTGACGCATAAAACAGAAAACACTTGATGTCTTGTAAACAATAGTGAGAGGGCGTGGTCGGTCAGGGCATAGTAACGGTATACATTCTGCTCGATAAGCAACGTGATTGACATGCCACTGGTGTTTATGCTTTATACAGGAACAAAAACCCCGAAGATTAACACAACAACATTCAAAACTACATACACTGAGATAAAAAAACACAAGGATTCTGTGAACAAAAGACACACTTAAACCTCCTCCCCCAAAACTGTGTAGGAAACTCAACAACAAATTAAAAAAAAAAAAAAACATGACAAACTAGGGTTTAAAAACCAAATTTCTGGCTATTTGTATCCAAATATGTAAGTCTATACCAACCAGGATGTGTTTGTATCTCTCAAAAATATCCAGGACTATACATCTAGCCACCTTGTCTGCACAGCCTCCACAACCATTGCACTGGACTAGACATACCATACACAGCTATGCTGACTGACAGTGTGTAAATAACTTAAACGTTTCAGATAATATTGCCATCAGGATACAGGAGCCAGTGTGTTGGGTTGGGAAAGCCTTTCAAAGCCATGACCCACTAAAAAATTGAGAATCAATACAAGTCATCACAAATCAACATTTCAGATGGGATTTTTTAATTGAGGACAACAACAAAAAAAACATCTATTCAGCAGTGAACTATTTCTTTCCCCTCCACTGTTCTGATTCTAATAAGATTTAAGTATTGCAACAGTCTTCTTGGGACCGAAACAAGAACGCGCGTACGGCAAATGCCACCACCCAACGGAGTAATACGATGCAGCAACCTAACAATTACTCCCTGACACTAACCAAACCCCTTGTGGAATTAAACATTTATAAAAAATTAGAAGTCCAATGTGACTGGAGCTGAAAGCTTGGGCCTATTATGAACGAATCGACTACCAAACTGATGCAAGTGTTGTATAAGAATCCTATAAGGGGATATTTAAAAACACACGTGAAAGGCCACAAATCTAATGCAAAGCCAATCAGGTTCTTGAGTTTTCTGACACACTGGTGCCATCCAGTGGGTGAAGTGGGAATAGCAATTAAAAAAAGAAATAAGCTGCTGATCAATTTGGACGACGGGGCAGATAGACTGGCAAACCAATGTTAAAAGTCAGTACAGAATGAAAGCGTTCAGTGGCTTTTACAACTCTTCAGACAAGCTGGGAGAACAGAACACAAAATAACAAGTGCTGAAAGCCCTGCGTCCTGTTTTTTTTTTGTTTTTTTAAGAGACAATGATGTTTTGTGATGATTAGAAATGATTTCAGTCCAATTGTTGTAAATTAAAAACATGGAAAATAAATTTGAAACCATTCTACATCAACATGATGGCTTTGCTCGTGAATCTCTCTCACGTTCATCCCCACCCATATATATCTATGTGACTTTGCCCAACAATGAGTACTTTTTTTTTTCTTTCACTGAACAAGGCATTTTCTTGGTTCGAATTTTTTCAGATATAATCGTGTAGTAAAGCAATTAATAATAATCCTCTCTCTATTCTTTAAATAAATCCTCAACAACTATTCTGCTACATCTGAGGGACTATGTGGTGGTTGGCCAGTGGGAGGCCGGTTTAAATCCAGAAGTGTTCTCGGTCAGCTATTGTTGAGTGTTGTGGTGATCCACGCCCAGGTGAGTTACCAAAGCCTAGACTGAATCTAGAGATGGGATCATACAACTGTGCACTGGAGTCTTTCAAATACTGACAGAATCGTGTACACATTTTGGCCCATGGATATGAGGAGGGGAGGGGAGGGGGGGGGGGGGGGGGGAGTGCTGCCCAAAAGTGAACTGTACATAAAAAGATCATTTTTATTTCTTTTATGTTTTTTTCTTTACACTTAACTGAGTGATATTACAGTACATAGGTTATTTACAACTGTGCAGTAATGTGTGGCAAAATAAATTATCTAGAAGGCAGCAAGAATACATCGGTTAACGAATATAAAAACTGTACATAATTTACGGAATACAACTTTTTTTCATTTTTCTTTTGTTTTTTTTCCATTAAACTAATATTGGCTCTGTAGTGTTTCAAGTCACTTCCTCAGAAACAATGAAATGCCCAAGTAAAGAAATAGACAAAAACAATATTTCTCTCCTCCTGCCAAAAAACGATTTCTCAATAGTCTCTTTGAATCTCAACATTCGTTATGTTTGTTTCTTCAGGTTGTCCTGTGGTGTTTTTGCAGTCCATGGCGGTCTGATGTGTTTGTGTTTGGAGCAAGCAAGGTGGCTGAGGAACACTCCGGTCTGTCCTCAGAGAGCCATGCCTGTCCTCTTGTTTAGCCAGGCCGAGAGGCTGCAGCGCCAGTCTCTTCCTCTCAGACACTGGCCCCTGACACTCACGCACGCACGCACACACACACACACACACACACACACACACACACACACACACACACACACACACACACACACACACACACACACGCACGCACGCACACGCACACACACACACACACACACACACACACACCCCGCTAGCCCCTCTGCGGTATTCCAGCCTTCTGCAGGCTCTGTTACACGACTGTTAAGCTAGGCCTGCCTGGTGCAGTGTGAACAGAGAGGGTGTCCTCTGGGTATATGGTCTTATAGCCCCAAAACCCTTAGCGGCTGGTTCTAGCTTCCTGGTCTGTCCATCCCAGCTGTTCACCAGTGAAGATCCACATGATGCACCACTGCTCCGTTGACCTCCTCCGGGTCGGCGCTGGACTCGGTCTAGTTCTCCTGGCCCACCAGGAGCCCTGGGTCAACAGGGGAGGCTTCTCCTCAGTCCTCCCTCAGGACAGGCACCACGCTGTTGGGAGAGCTCTTCTCTGATGCCTCCTCCAAGTGGTGGCGGTGGGTCTATTGAAGCATGGCCCAAAAACGAAAGCAGAAAATATATCTCTGTCCCCTGTCTCACCAAAACTGAGCATTGAGGAGTTGTGTCCCGATGACAGAGCCCCGAAGCAAAAACGGTTTCTGCTTCTCACACTCTGATCAAACATAAGCATAAAAACGGAGGATGAAAGTGCAAGTTGTGTGTTTTCTTTTTCCCCAGTAAAAACAGGTTTCCTTCTTCACGGAAGGGAATCCAGAGCAAGTTTTTCATCTTTACTCTTTTTCTATAGAATATAATTTTTTCCTGTGTAAAGTCCTCTTTCAAACTTGCTAGCCCTTTCCATTCGTTCAGTTCAACGAAGTCTCTTTGAGAAGAAGTGATTCAGACACAGTTTGCTCTTAATTTGTGAGCATAAAAGTGTCATGCAGGCAGCAGGACAAAGTCGTCGTTGACATCGACCATTGGCACGTAGAAGGACGGCACTTCGTTGACACAGAGGGACTTGTGCCCTGCTGGGTCCAGCTCCTGGACCTTCAACTGCCACTCCATCCTTTGCACTGCGTTGAGGGCTGCTGCCTCGTGCTGTTGCCGCATCAACAAACATGTCTGAGGGAGGACAAGCAAAGCATTAAATCCACTTGGTGTATACACAAGATCTCGGTATCGACTCCTTTAACTGAAGACATCTTAAATCCCTGCAGAGTGCCGGTGCTTACCTTCATACGGTCATATTTATCATCCACGTCCTGGATCCAGGATATGAACTGACGAGCGTTGAAGCGATCTCTCACAGATTTGTTCTCATCTCCCTGAGAACATACACCAAGTTACAATGTAGATTAAGGGGTGGATTGTGAAATAATTATAAATTATATAATTGACCCGACACTTAAATGTGTATCCTGAAATATTTCCTACCTGGGTCTCTGATGGCATATTGTATACTTCAGAGTCCAACAGCATGGTGCAGGCACTGAATGGCACAGCCTGATTGGCTATTGTTCTGGCTGCTCTGCAGTGGACCCTTAAAACTTCCTGCTCACATGACACAATCAGCTTCTCCTGTGAACATAAACAAAGGAGAAAATTAGCATTCCATTTAAAGTTGGCATAAGGCTAACCGATTGGCTGGTTAGGGGGGTAAAAGAAATGAGTCTTGGATCAGCAAGATTTCACAGAAATCGCCGTCACCTAACTAGCGAGAGATTTAATTGATTTCTGTCTGCAACTCACTATAGTAAGAGGTATGCAGATTTCACTTGCATTTCTATTAAAACAGGCTTTGATCTTTCATTTGAAAAAAGTTCATAGTGTACAATATGTCGCTGTATGTATGACAGGGTGGGCAAAGAGTGAATTCAGGATAGAGAATGTACAGATAATGTATTCCTTACCCGTTCTATGCTGTGCTGCAACCTGAGCTTCCCTCTTATTGCCTCCTGTTGTCTGAAAAGCTCTTTCAGAGGTTCTGACAGCGATGGAGGTGGGGCAATCTGATGAGCAAACACAACATTGAGCATTATATACTGTGTTCATATTACATCATCCTGCAATTTCCCCACTGCGGGACTAATAAAGGATTATCTTATCTTATTAGACAGTATCAAAACAAGTTTTGTTAAAATTGTAGGAGGTAGGATTACCTTTTCTAGACATACATACTGTATGTCTCTGTCATTTCAGAATCTGACTTTCATTCAAAACTGTTTTAAACCTACTCACTGCTTTGGCGATATAACGTGAGAAAGAAAGGGGTAAAGACGCCATAACTTACCACAGGGATGTGAAGCTTGCTGAGGGGCTTGCCGTCCAGCAGGTAAGAGCCGGTGTAGGTCACGTATTCAGCGTAACACTGCGGGGCCTGTGGGGTGATGAAGCACAGAATCTTCCTCTTTTCCTCAATCTTCTTTCTGATCTGCAGGTACTCAAAGTATGGGTTGGAGCGGTCACTGTGGTAGGGCTCAATATCGTCCAGCTTGATGGCATTGACTACTACAGCCAAAGTCTGTTGGATCATTTCCCTGGTCTGCTGCATGGCTGTGTTTACCAGCTGGACTTGGACCTGCTGCCCAGCAGAACGTGGGAATCTCCTCTTCCGTGGGTGCTGGGTCTGAGATTCCTCTTCGTCCAAGGGGATAGCGCGGCCTTTTGTCGTCTTACTGATAACCAGTGGGGCAGAGGTCATCACAGAAGTAGGTACAGACACTGTTGAGGTTGTATTAGATGCAGTCGAGGACACAGTAATCACAGATTCGTTCTTAAGAGCTGGGAAGGAAGCTGTTGAGGTGGGTGTCGGTGCTCTAATAGGAATTGTGTTAAGGGTCACTGTCGGACTGGTCGTTACAGGGGTGGCAGTGGCAGTCAAGGTTATTATGCTGGAGGTAGGAGGGACAGCAGCAATAGAGGGATTGTTCTTGGCGCGATTGCGAGTAATCCTTTGAGGGATTTCATCCACCTTCTTGGGGATATCTACGGTGGTGGAGACAGAGGTCAGGGTTACCGGCGTTAGCTTGGATGTGGTCTCCTGAGTGTCTGGTAGCTCCACTGTGCTGGAGAGGGTGACTGCCACTGGGAGCTGAGGAACAGGACTGCACGTAACGGATTCAACTACGGGCTCAGACATCTCCTTCGGTCTCAGCTCTGATTTGATAGCGGACACTGAATCCATTGGTAGCGGCAAAGACTCAGTAAGGGAGTGGATCTGAGTGTGATGTTGCTTACTGGGATCTGGTTTCACAGATGAAAACAACATGCTGGGATCCGACTCATCAGGTTCTCCGTAAGGTCCTTTTCTTTCCAACATGCCGCCCTGTTGTTGAATTAGAGAGCGAGAGACGCTAATTGGCTCGGGGTCCATCTCTTGCTGGAAGTTGGCATGTGGTGACGGTACATCCAAGTCTTGTCTGGTAGGTTCTCCTAAACCTTGCTCAGCAGCAGGGCATGAAGTCTTATCCAGGCTTGGTAAATCCACCTCCATTATGTCCGGGTCATCTCCCTCTATAACGGTAGGTCTAATGTGGGTCGGCACGATCTTGTTGTGATCAACTAGTTCTGGGTCTCGAGACTCAGCTTCTTCCGACTTGTCTGGTAGTGGTAGGTCAGGCAAAGAGAACGGTCCCAGGTCATCCAGTTCATCCGCATCAGCTGAGAATGGGTCTGCCCAGGGCACCACAGGCTCAGGGGCCACAGCTGGAGCCATGTGGCTTTCAGTGGTAGCACTGAAGCTGTGCGTGGTCTGCCGGCTGTCTGGTTCGTCACATGTTGACTCAGTGTCTATCTGTTGACTTTCCTCTATGCTAGGCTTGTTGCAGTCCAGGAAGAAAGACTCCAGTCTATTGGAGGATGATGAGGTGTTTAAATAGTTGGGTTCCTCATCAATAGCTGTGTCAGGCCTCTCTGGAGAGGGGATGTCAGCCACAGCCTCCTTCTGTTCGTCAAAGTCCTCTGGGTCCTCTTTATGCCACCTATTCCAGGTAGCATATGGGGGTGTGACAGAGGGGGGACCAGACAAGTGCTGCATCTCACCGTCTGAATGGTATGGACTAGTTATTTTGGAGACAGCAGCCTCTATTTCTCCAAACGTCCGATGGGGAGACTTGAGATCCATATCAGGGTCCCAACCCATGCTGTGGTCAAAACAGTTCTCTCCATGGTTGGGTGGAGAGTGTGCTGGGGAGATCTCTTGGACCTCTGGTTCCTGTCGGTCTGGAGACTCTACAGGCCAGCTCTTCCTAAGAGGGTCCTCAACTGGAGGAGAGATGGAACATACTTCCCTTGTTTGCTCCAGCTCCTCTACTGCACAGTGGTCTCCATCAACTCTCTCATCCATATCACCTTCGTCCTCAAAGTCCTCCACTTCTTCTTCCTCCTCCTCTTCCTCCTCTTCTTCTTCTTCTTCTTCTTCCTCCTCCTCCTCCTCTTCTTCCTCCTCCTCCTCTTCTTCTTCTTCCTCCTCCTCCTCTTCTTCTTCTTCCTCCTCTTCCTGCTCCTGTTCTTCAGTGACAGAGGGAAGATCTGACAGGACCAGGTTAGGTTCACTGTGATGAGGCTCAGAGATGTCATCGATGTCCAGGGGTGGTAAAGCAGCAGGAGCTGGGGTTGGTGGTGCTGCGATGTCAAAGCAGGGCTCCTGGGGCTCTGGCCTGTGAACTGGAGTAGAGGGTTTGGGCAAGAAATTGTTGTACACATTGTCAGGAAAATGTTCATTTCCCTCAGCGACAGCAAGGGTTGGTGCTGCCACATCTGGAGTTGGAAGGGCTGGCTCCTGCCGAGGGGACAACATTCTGAGTGGGGAGAAATAAGGAGATGGCAGACTCTCCAGTCTATCCACAGTTGCCGATTTGTCCTCTAGAGTTTGGGAGGGTGATGACTGATCAAATTCAGCTGCTGGATCACTCTGCTGCCGAAGGAACTTGTCAGCCTCAGCCGTGAACTCATCCTCCAGGTGCCTGCGGACGTCAGAAGATGCAGAGCGGCTGACAAGTGGTAGCTGGAGGTTCTTTGCAGGAGTGGGACAGGTGCCCTCCTGGAAACTCTGGGAGTTAGAGTACCTGCTGGGTGGACAACAGAACGGGAAAACATTAGATAATATGTCACAGAGTACAAAAGTTAAAATGATCAAAACACGAACCCTGCAGTATGTTTGCACGTGTACATACCTTTCACAACAGAATGGCGAGCAGGCGTTCATTGACATAGTCATAGCCGATGAGTTCTGGCAGTCCAGCCCATCCAACATAATGTCAGGGTAATCCTCTGCACTACAGGACGGGGTACGTGGAGTCTGCATTACTTCCTCAAAGCTGGGGCAGGAGATGACAGACGTTGGCGTGGGAACACCAGTTGACCTGTTTTGATCTGGCCTGGGAGAAGCGGGAAGGTTCTCCTTCATTGGTTGGCCAGCCAGCCAGTCCTTTGAGTTTTGACCGTCTGTAGACTGGAACTTCCTGCTTGGGGACATCATTTGGGCTGGGAGACCCACATCCTTCAACTTCTTCTCTTTCAGACCAGACTCCAGACTGTTGGACTTCTTTGATGACAGCTCACTGCGGTTTTTCCGTACTTCCTCTGTGGACTTGGTCTTGTCCTTGAGTTTAGGGTCTCCTGACTTGGGTCTCAGCTTCTCCATTTGCTTCATCCTTTCTTTATGTCTCTTGTGGCGCTCTTCAATCTCCTGGTCTTTTAGACTCAACATCTGACCAAAACTTGTCATTTGATAATCACCATCCACTAGCAGTTTTTCACGTGGACGATTATCTTTTCTTACTGTGTCCTTGGACTGAGTGAGCTTTTCAGTTTCATCCTTAGCCTTAGATTTACTGTGCTCTATTCTGCTGTCTTTGTCCAATGCATCCCGACTTCTGTCTTTTTTCATATCAAATTTAGGACTTTCTTCCTTTGACCGGTCTTTCAGAACAGTGACCTGTGGGCTATCTTTCAACCCTGACTTCACATCCTCTTTGGAGTGTTTAAATGAGCCATCAGTGTACTTATTCTTCTCCTCCTTTATTTTTTCCTTATGTTTCTCCTTTTTCTTTTTGTCCTTCGTCCTGTCACTGATGACACCAACTGCTTTGTCCTTGTCCTTTTTGGACATCTCTTTTTCAAATTCCAATGTTTTATCAAAGTCGTCTTCGCCGTCTCCCTTACTTCCATATGGGAATGTGTAAGGATCTGCCTCCAGAGGCATGGGCTCTTTATCAAAAGGTAGACTCTCTCTGCGGCTGTAGGACTCTCTGATCTCCTCAGTCTTGTCACGTTTGTCTCCTTTGTCCTTCTTGACCTTTTCTTTCTCCTTGTCGTGGCTTTTCTTGGACGAGGATGAAGAGGAATGCCGGTGCCTCTCTTTCTCTCTGAACTTGTCTTGAGGTGTCGATATGGACAGGGAGTCTCTCCTATCCTCAGTCACATCAGTCAGGCTGATGGCGTCATAGTAAGTAGTGAGGACTGGCTCATGACCTCGGTCAGTGAAACTGTCTGAAGAGATTTCACTGTTCTTGTCATTGGAGTCATCCTTGTAGTCATTCATGGCTTCTTCCTCCAATTTTTCTAAGAGGGACTTTTCGTTCTCACCACTGCCTTTTGAGGGTTTTCTTTCCTTAGCATGGTCGAGCTTGTCTTTATGTTTGCTCTTTGTCTTTTCCTCACTGGTGTCCCTTTTGTCCAACAGCTTCTGCTTATTTTTCTTCTCCTGATTTGAGTCCACCGACATTCTGTCTTTTCTTTCCTTGTGTTTCACTTCAACAGAATCTTTCTTGTCTTTGTTGTGTTTCTCTAGAGAGCCCTTTCTCTCTTTACCTGTGTCAAATGTGGCCTTTTCTTTCTTCTTTTCTTTGTGTTCTTTGTCCTTGGCCTTTTCTGTGTTATGTTTAGCCTCTGCAGAAGATTTTCTTATTTTTTCTGATGGGAAATGATCCAGCTCATCCTGATCAGGTGTTGAGTCTTTTCTGATAGAGTCAGACACAAGTGCAACACCCCCATTGTAGCTGTCCTCATCTTCATCACTTTCATCAGTGAAGATGTCAGCTATCTTGTACCACGTTTTCTCACGGATTTTCTCAGGTTTTCTTTCCTCTTTCTTTACCTCCAAAAAATCCTTCTCCCTCTCAGCATGTTTGTCTTGAGAGGCCTTTTCTTTCTTGTCCCTGGTCTGTTCTAAAGACATCTTTCGATCTTTGTCTTTGCCATGACACTCTTTGTGTTTTTCTTTGACTCCCTCCTTCTTGTCTTTGGTGCCCCTGTCTGGATCCTTTTCCTTGACAGTTGTTTTTTCTGCAGAGCTTTTCTCGCTCTTATCTTTCTCCTGATCAGCTCCTCTGTCTTTTGTTTTCTCTTTGTGCTTGTCAGCTTTCGTCTTTTCTCGCTTTTCCATTCCCTCGCCCTTCTTTTCTTTCTCCTTTCCAGAGTGATTTCTTTCTCTGACATCACAAGATTTACCGACAGCGTCAATGTCTTTGAAGAAAGTATCATTGCCATATTCATCTCTTAAAGTTTCCTGCTTGATTTTTACGTCTTTTCGTTCCTTCATGAAGTCATACGAGTCTTTGCGGTCTCGACTGTTGTCTAAAGAGTCCTTGTCTTTTTTGTCTTTGACTGTGTCTGTGGACTCTTTCCGCTTCTTTTCTTTTTCAACTGAGTGACTGGAGTTTACTTTCTGTTTTTCTGACCAGTCCTTTTTCTTTTCATTCGTCTTTTCTGAGGAGTCTTTGTCTTTCTTCTTAGAAGGGGCTTCTTTCTCTGATCTTTTTTCATTGTGATCCGATTTCTTGTCCTTGACTTTATTTTCTTTCCTCCTCGTCTCTTCCTTAACGGTCTCGACAATTAGTTTAACAGCGTTGTTGGCTTTGAATTCCTTGTACTCCTTGACAGGAGCATCCCAACTGTCATCTCCATAAAGGGAGGAGTCAGAGGACATCTCTGAGCCCCATCTGTCGTGATGGTCATCCGAGGCACTGAGCTTTGTGTCCTCCAAGTTGAGGAAGCGGTTGTTAACGTCATAACCTTCGTACTCAGACTCTTCCTTCTGTGCTTTGTCTTTTTTACATTTGTCTTTCTCCTCCTTGGTGTTTTTCTCCTTGTCCACCTTCAGATGTTTTTCCTCTTTCTGCTCACCTTTCCTGTCTGCCTTTGAGGAGGACTTGTCCTTGGACTTTTTCTTTTTCTCCTCTTTGTGAGCCTTTTGTTTATCCTCCTTCGGCTTCTCCTTGACATTTCTTTCCTTGTCGGGTTTTAAAGGCTTCTCCCTCTCCTCCTTATTTGTCTTATCCTTGGTGGAGTCCTTTGTTTTCTTATTTTTCTCCTCTTTTGCTGTTCTGTGCACGTCTTTTCCAGATGACCAATCCTTATCCTCAGACTTGCTTTTCGAAAGCCTATCCTCTTTTTTTGAATGGTCCTTATCGTGTTTGGATAACTTGACCTTGCTCTCAGCTGGCGACTCTGCCTCAACAATTAGGGATTTCTGCCTTGAATCATCAAAATCAAAAGAATAGCTCTTGACAAATTTCTCATTCATATCTTGATTGAGAACTAGACTAGGAGCTTTGTCCTTTTCTTTATTTTTGTGCTTGTGCTTCACTTTATGCTTTTTCAGCACCTTGCCATCAACGTCGGTTTTGGAGACCGCACTGTCTGCGTTGGAGTTTTTGTAGAGCTCAGAATTCTTCTTGTCTACTGTGCTACTGTGCACATTGTTAGTCTTCTTTTTGTTCTCCTGCGCTTTCCTCTTCACTTGTTTTATCGACTCGACACTGGAATCAGCGGAGGAGTAGTCAGACTCACTGGACAGTCTCGTTCTGACTGAATCTGAGAGAGAACTGACATCGGACCACGTCGGAGATGACACAGTCTTCCAGCCATCTGTCCTCCACTGCTTTGGATGCTGTTCTGCTAATGATGGTACTTGTTTCTGAGAGTTTGAGTTTCCATGGGAAGATGAGGAGGATGCATTAAATCCAGGAGAGTCTTTCAGACTTGTTGCAGAAGAGTCCTTTATACTGTTTGAGCCCTTATCATCCTCACTCTCCATATCTCCACAATCAGAGTCAGATGTACAGAACTTGTCATTGACTTTACCAAACCTCACTTCTTTACTGACATTGTTTTTACTCTCTTTCTTCCGTTTCTTTTTGACTTTATTCTTGTCCTTTTGCTGTTTAGAGCTCATGGTGCCAGAGTCTTTAGTCTTAGTATTTGTTTGCGGGGCCTGTTGCCGCGGCGTAGGCGCTGGCGTGAAACACGTTCTATCATCCTCGTCTGAACTGTTACTGTCAGAGATGATCCGCCTGACAGCTTTCTTTGGTGTGAGCAAGTTGCTTTTGGAATAGGTTTTGACGTCCGTCTTGGGTACGGCGGTGAGGCTGGTGGCCTTGGTGACCGGGACCGGGACCGGGACCGGCTCCTTACGGAAGTCTTTTTTCAAGAGGTGTTTATCGTCCACAGGAGGAACACGTTCCTCCTCATCATCCTCATCAAATTCATATTCGTCTTTCACAGGCGTGGCAGCAGATTTAGGAGGATCTATGGTTTTCCCTTTCAACTTCAACTTCTCAAACTCTGAGTCCGTGTTATTGCCATCGACAGAGCTGGACGGGGCAAATGAGGGAGCATCTTCCTCCTCTGAAGATTCTGTGGAGAAAGAAAAGAGGCAGGATCAAAACACAATATAATTTAACAATAACAGCCTCGGGATTTATACTAAGAATTTACATAACTTATATAAGTCATGTTATTAAGTGACTAAGATTTCATCATAAATACCTGATGAACTTTCTTCACTTGAGGTGTACGTGCCTTTGCCCAGCAATAGATTCAGCATAGTTGGAGAGTTGGCAACCTTCAATGCTGTTTCCCCTCTCCTGTTGCTTTGACGTGGGTCCCCTCCATACCGTAAAAGTAGCTTAACCACCTGAAACAAATAAGATAACATATTTAATAAATACAAATCATAATTTAAGAGGTGATATGACCATGTTCTCTTGTGGTTCAGACTTTAAAGAAAGGTTACAAAGTGAATGTGTCACTAGCTTCATGAATAAGCTTGACAGACAGACAGGGTAATAATCTCTTATGCAGTCTCATAATTACAGCATATATTGTTTTGCATTCTGAATTTAGAAATGTTATTTTGTTCTTTGCTTCTAATGTGTGTATTTAGACACAAACTTTTTTTTTTTACCTTGAAATGTCCATTGTTGGATGCATCGTGTAGAGGGGTGTCATCATCCAGACCCTTTGTGTTGACCTCTGCTCCGGCTGCCAGCAGCTGCTTGGCCACATCATAATACCCTCTGTTGCACGCCTCATGCAATGCAGTCCAGCCTAAACAGGAGAAGAAATTTCTGTGTGAGAGGTGTATTGAACATACAAATGAATATACATGGCTGCCTGCACAAAGTACAGGGTAGTCTATACAAAAAGCCTCTCACCTGCAAAGTCTTTTACATTCACATCAGCTCCCTCGCTGATGAGCTCCTTGATGCGGCGTACCTCTCCACGGATTGCTGCTCTGTGCAGCCGAGTCTCTCCTCTCTCATTCCGTTTATTCACTTTGTCTTTGGTTTTAGATGCAGAGTTTGGCGTTCCCTTCTGACCCATACTGGACTGTGACTGATGCTTTGGTGTTGTGTCTGTAAGTAGGAGAAGGACACACATTTCAACACCCGGACAATGTCGTGTGTACATTTTTTTAAGAATTAGTTTTTATCATCGTTTCTGTTTCGTCTAACCATATTACCACTAATACTATGAATACTGGTTTGTTTTTGACTGCTTACAGCCAGAAGGGGGCAATCTTACTCTAGCAATCAGCAGCAGAGTACTTGGACCTACTTCACTTGAGTTCATTTAGTCACATTTACAAGATTAAATCCAAGCCATGATCACATTTGCATTATTGTGTTTGCATAGCTATTGTCCCAAATTATATTTAAAACACACTTACTTAATCTATGCCCATGCCTTCAGGCATGCAACAAAGGAATACACAAATAAAAGTGTCTTAGCATTGGTCCTCACCAATCTTAATTGTCTTTTCTAAATTATCTCAACAGTAAAAGAAATAGGCACAATGTTGCAAAAGTAACGCTATATAAAGTATCTAATACATTGGTGTGCAAATTACTTTGTCTACCATTAATAAATATACCAATTGACAGGACATTAGGAGGAAGTACATATTATGAATAATAATCTAACAGAAGATATGATAACAGATAACAAATCAACAAAACCAGAAGACTTGCAGGTCTTTTACATTTGGAAGTCTGTTATGATTTGGCTCAGATGCTGAGATTGCACATTTAGTTCCAGATTAACACAATACCAACAGGAGAGTTGGTTTCATTTACTAGACAGCCACATGCTGTGTTTTATTATAACAATCATTTCACTACTGTAGATGAACAAATATGTGACCGCTATGGCTGCCAAAACAGAACAACCTCTTTCTGATTGAAAAAAAAATCTATGTGGATTAGTGGTCCTTTCCAGAGGCAGAGTACGGCCGAGATGTGACAACAAAACAGCAGGCAACGTGCGCAACGTCCACAAAAATAAACAAAGATAATCAATCCCATGCCCCATCTCTCCCCTCTGCCTCTTTCTCTTGAAGCCCACCATCATTGCTCTCTCACACACACACATCCCATCCCTCTCTCTCTCCTTGTCCGCCAGCCGTCCACAGAAGACGTGGCCTCCATGATAAGCACGCACCTGGACTGTTGACGGACTCCTCAGCTGTCATTTGCATGAGCAAGGCCACCTGCTGCCGTTCAGAGAGGGGGTACCCGGCCCGGATCCCTGGCATCCCCATTCCAAACGGCAAACCCGCCTTCCGGGTGTTGGTTGGCTCCTTTTTAACGCGCTTCCGCTCTGGACCTGGTTTCTCTGCAACGACAGTGAGAGGAGAGAAGCAACGTTAATTTCATTGGGCTGCGTAGACACACATGTATTCATGCACTTAGAGTCACCTTCATTCATATCCTGGAGTAGGGGTCTAGATTCTAAAACTTAAGGGGACAGAGCATTCTGAAGTTAGGGCCCTGAGGCTCTGGAACAGAGGAAATCAGGTCGGCGGAGTCAGTGATCTCCTTTAAGTACCTTCTTAAAAAGGGGGAAAAAGGCAGCTAGTTTCCATGCCTAACGTCCAAATAAACCTCTTAAAAAAACAACAACATACTTGTATATACACATGTATATGTAGCCTAGTATGTAAGAGTTGGTGGTAGCAGGGGCTGACTTGTTATTACCCAGCTGCTCCTGAAGAAGGGAGGGGCCAACAAGCAGTGTGTTTATGTCTGTCTGTCTCATAGCCAATCAGTCCAAATCCAGAAGAGAGGACAGAGGGTGGGACTTGGCAGACCCATGGTTATTACGAAATAGTTGGTTTACATTTCAATTCAACGTGGCCTTGCCAAGGTCGCCACATGCCTGCCTGCGTGCCTGCTCGGCTTACTGGAGACACTGTGCTACTGGACAAAAGCAGCTGCTCCACAAAGACACACCCAGCAATGATTTTCAGTGGCAACATACCATCTGATGACCCTTACGGAGGGCAAAGCTACACATGACTGTAATGCTTCATCACTGAGAGACAAGCAAGAAAACGGTATACACATTAAAGACTCCTTCCCAAAAAGAGGAATGGGAACAGCAAATGTCAAATGTGCATGCACAGACACGACCGTAGACTTGTGAATGTGTCCAAGTCTAATTCCTTCGAGACCTTTCTCGTTCCAAGACTGGCTGCATTGCTCAAGGCCACAAACACACAAGTAAACAAGGCAAGAAGGAAGCATGGCGGCTGACGCTTCCGCTCGCTAAAGGCTTTCCAGGAAAAGATTTTTCCAGTCACAAGTACAGAGCTGATGAACTTTCGGTAACATCTGTGAATACTTACAGCTAATGTGCCCCAACCCCTCTTTGATACACTCTCACGTTTTCAAAGCATTTGCCATTAAGACACATTCCTTCAGCTAGAACTTTAACAGCTGGAACCACAGAAGAAGTCCAAACATGTTTTTTTGAGCAATAGACCAGAGAAAGTGCTAGGCTAGCGATTCCAGGCTATGTTTACAAGACTGGGAACCAGGAAGGCAGTTATTACCCTGATGCAACCATGTAGAGGACTGCTACTTAACGACACACAAGACCAAAGTCTCGAATACAAGATTGATCTTCACTGGTCTGCTCATCTGACATGGAGCAGATATAGCCGACATTTCAAATTCACAACTTGTCAGCACTATCAGCTCGGCATAAAATGACAGATTCTCAAACCAGCAACTGAGAAATGCCTTCACAAATCTGTGTGCTTTTAAATGCTACGGAAAATGGTACATAGCTACAACCAGTATTTGTTCCACATGTTTACAAAGGAAGGGATATTATTTGTCTTTCAAATGATCTGTGTTAGGTTTATCACCCTGAGAGTTGAGGGAAAGATGCAGATGAAAATAGTAAAGACTGGTTAATTAAACACGTCTGTGTCCAACGTAGGCCTACTATAGCTCATCATCAAGTGATTCAGAAATATGTGTCACATGTGGATTACTGTATTACACAAATGACAAACAATTACACAACATACTGTGCCTGTGTGTGTATATTTCTGTTGGGTGTGTATTTAGGGAACACTGCTGGAGCTTTATTACTCGGTTTACAGACATTGGTGAAACCTTACTCTCCTTCTGCTTGAAACTTGATGAATAAGATAATAAAAAAGGATAATAAAGAAGGAAAAGCAGGCCTCATATTGTAGGCTTCGTCACCCCATGAATAGACTGCCTACCTGAGCCAGGGGAGGCCACAGTAAACATAAATGTCTGGAAATAATAGGTAGATTTTGATATGGCAGGCAGACAATACCACAATGTTAGCTAAAGCCAAAACAAAGAGACTGCATGGCTCACTTAGCAAATACAACTCCACAACCAGAAGAACCACTCTAACCAGCCAGACCAGGTATGTTTGACCGTAGCACGTTAGAGTGAAACAATGTTCTGTTTAGGGACAAATAAAAACTGCACAAACAGGAAGTCGAGGGAGAAGAGGCAGGAAGTGGCCAACAGGATGTTTGTCAATGCTTTGTATTGCGCAAGAGAGACTCATAAAAACACAGTCTGAACACACAGGTGATGACGATGCTCCGTCTGACCTCACCATCTATGATTATATTGCTTTAATCAGTTTTACAGTGAGCGTACTGCTTCTGTCTATCAGTATAGTTCAGAGCCTGTGTGAGTCCGGGAGACAGAAAGACAAATATAACCTGCCAGGGGTAAAACATGAGGGGGCTGAAGATCTGTGCAACCCACTCTACGTGGCTCAGCTTGCACCTTCCTTCAACGTTCACAAACTTGACCATCATTACTGTGCCGCGTTGCAATTACAATGAATGTTCTAAAATGTTGCAAAAAAATGACAAAGTTATTCAGTGTGAGCACAAGCTACAAATCCAAAGACTGACTTAGACGAAAACCTCAGCACGCTGACTACATTTCTTTAAACACTTTGGCCTTCTGTACATTCTGGGTGGGCATTTTGGCATCAAAAAAATATTCTTTACAAAAAAGGTGGGAAGTATGACGTAGTGTGACACGGTGCAGCAGTAAAGCGGACATGCGCATGATGACTGACCGTTTGCTTAGTTCAACCCCTTGACCGCAGACAGAGTGTATCATCGACTCTGATTTGTAGACTCTCATGCAATCGTTTCGGATTTTTCCTTATTTTCCGGCTGGTTTTGTTGATTTCACACGAGTCATGGCTAAATGTTGTGCATTGGTGATATTTGTTACCAGGAGAGGTTGGAAGGATAACTATTTTTCTCAGGCGTTATGTTTCTATGTGAATTCCTGTGGAGCTAACATTAGCGCATCATTAACCAGCGTTAGCACTGCTATGCTAGCTAATATACTGAATATCTACGCATTAGTTTAATTTAGTGAAGGGTCAATTGGAGGCTGAGTTGATAGCAATGTATTACTGCTAAGGCTTTGCCTGCCATTATAGGCCAAGCTCAAGCTAGAGTTGATCTTTCAGATATATTTGGTATTCCTCTGAAGACAATGTCCAACACTACATTTTAAGAAAGCCAAATATGGAGGAAACCGTTTGGATAACATTTAAGAGCTACACTTTGGATAAAAGCGTCAGCTAAATGAAATGTAATGGTGTCAGCTTTTAAACTGGGACAATCGCTTGACTTCATATTTAGTTTTTTTGTTTTTTTTATTGTTAAGCAATCTGCAGTCTAACATATTAGCATTTAAAACACAATACCAGCAAATTTCATAAAATACTCTTTGGCCTAAATTGACATCCCATTTTTAGCGGACTTAAGCATTTTACATTCTTCTCCGAATGTTAACTTTCAATTATGTCCCAAGTAGCTACTTAAACAAGGGCTAAATTAAATATAAATGTTTAAGAGTTTACCTACGCTACATATATACTACAACTTTTGGGTTTCAAAACTCATTACTTTTGTAATGTTTATGCCCAGTGTCCACACTTTCATTTCTGAAAGAGATTGTTTTTGTTTTCAAATGCCGTTTTCAAAAGAAAAACTTAGGATGAAGCCTTAGTTTGAGCCAATAATTAGGTTGCAAAATATTTTGTATATGATATCATTCCCCATGGTCACCTCAAGCCACAGAGGAATGAGAGTTGATAATGGAGCATGGTCGAATGTGGGGGAAGAGTTGTGAAGTGTTGGGTGTTACATTTTGCAAAGGGGCTAGACACTGACCCAGCAGGGTCAGAGCTTGAATGGCCATTCAACAAAGTCAGACTATAAAACCCAGATATGCAGAAACAACTCAATACAGAGAGGAGAAAGGAGAAAGAATTATTAGGCTAGCCATTCACAAAACAAGTTTGCCAATGTAATGAAATACACCCTTGAAGCACGAAGATGAAAGACAGATGGTAGCAACTTGATTGTGTACACTGTGAGAATTGTGTTGTGGCTTGAGCTCTGGAAACAGCCTGGCTTCTATAGTTTGTAAACATAATAAACTATTAAGAGACGGTTCTATTCATAATATGTTGCACACAGAGTTAAGAGCTGAAAGACGATATAGCTCCACCCATAAGAGCTCAAGCTATCAGCATACGAAGAGACTGTCTAGCTCAGTGGTTGTCAAACCTTTTCTGTCAAGTCCCACTTTGGAGGAAGAAAAATGTTCGGGCCCCACCGCCCCAACAAAATTGTAACAAAATGGTCCAACTTTTTGTGACTCCTCCCTCCGTGCTTTTTCAAATAATACAATAAAGAAAATTACAATCCCTTTCAAGTAAACCAGATCGCTCCATCAGACAAAAACTAATAACATGTGCAATCACTTTGTTAGAACAATGCAAATAAAGTTCTATCTCTGCAAAAAATAACTAATATTTGGCACAAAAAAATACTTATTGTGGTTCCAAATAACCTGTTTTGCACTGAATATATTTTCAAGATAATAACAATAACGTTCAACCTGTGCAAAACAAAATGAGTGCAGATGTGTGAGCCATCATGTTGTATCAGTATTAGTGGCTGCAGTGAGCTGCTTTCCTCTATAAATATTTTTTAAATGAGATGGCAGGGCTCCAGACTAACTTTTTTTACTAGGAGCACAGTGGCCCCCAACTTAAAATTTTAGGGGCGCAAGCAGAAAATTTAGGGGCGCACACTATAAATCGACTTGCAAAGTTTTCCTATCATTTTCACTGTATTACTGATAAATACTTTGACAATAAATGCATACACTACAATCTTAGGTGAACTCGCGCAGCCACTCATCGCGAAAGCTGAATTTCCTGCCTTTTTTCGCCACGACCGTTTCCTCACAATCTGAGTCTGACTCATTCTCGGGATTTGTCTTCTCTAGATCATTAGGTTTAAGAAGAAAGTACGAACTGATAGTCCGCTTCGCCATTGTCCATTGTTTACAGGAGACACCGCTATGTGAAATCTGTGGATTCGCGCGATAACCCCCTCTTTTAAATAAATGCAAAAGGGCAGGTGCTTGAGAACCACTAGGGGTCTATCTGTGCACGTGCCTGCCGCTAACTATAGTGGGCTGAAGTGTAGAACAAGTTTGTCAGCAACAAAAATATTTAAAAAAAAATATATATATATATATATATATATATATATACTGGTCGCGCATGCGCGAGTAGATGAACATTTTGTCGCACTGTCTAATTTTAGGCGCAAAATGCGACCATTTGGTCGCAGTCTGGAGCCCTGGATGGTAGATTTGATACGGCCGCTCTTAATTAATGCTCAATGTTGAGCTTAGATCTATATTCTGTTTTTAGAGACGTAACCGCAGAAAAGCCGACCTCACGGAGATCTCCCGGAGGCTTTTAGCAAAACGCCAAGAATCGTCGAGTCGCGCAATCGTAACCTGTTAACGTACAGGCATTTCTCCATGTACAGGCATTTTGCCATGTATTTATTAATGATGTTTTATGTCCGTGTACTTTGTACTTTTGTACTATGTAAAGTTGTCATGTTCATGGAGAGAGTGTTCGTCCTGAAACCACAAGGTAGCCGGTTCATCCCCATAGTTTCATGTTGAAGTGTCCTTGAGCAAGACATTGAAGCCCCAGAGCTTCACAGCAGCACACTGCCCTTTAATTACTAAGGATGGGTAAAATGCAGAGAATAATTTCCCCACTGTCATATTAATAAAGGATTACATAAAAACAAAAATTATATATATATATATATATATATATATATATTTTTTTTAGATATTTAAAAAAAACAGCATCGCCCCCCCCCATTTTTTTTTAAAAGCCTAACACAGCAAACGTGAATAATATAAAAACTAATGAGATTAATAATATGATATACAACAAGCATGTATAATTCCACAACAGTACACTAAATAATCTTACTACAATAAAAAAATCTTGCAAAAGGTAAAGACAGGTAGACAAACACAACAGATATTCAAGAGTGACAGTCAATGTAGTAATGAGTAAACAAATTACAGCTTCTCAATCAAACATTCCCTTACAATTACACACAACCCCATGTGTCTTCATAATACTAGTCCAATCTTTCTAGAACCCAAACCATAATAGTCATCTGTTGCAACAGACATGCTTTTAGCTCGCCACTCCTTTTTCAAGTGTAATCATCGGACATAAACCAATAAAGCGCTGCAGCCAGCGTGGATGTTGATGGAGGTTTCCAAAGCCTCTGATGGACCATCATCAACAAACCAAATCCTGAACCCTTAAAGCCAAAAGTCAAACAAGCATGAGCAGTAGTCCTTCTCTCCATAATTAAAGAAAACACAAAGCCGGAACCTTACCAAAAGCCATACCTGGTCAGTACACTACACAAATGCCCACTTAATTGGAACATGATTTCGTGTGGTCTTCCTCTCCTTTCAGGATGCAATTGCAGGAACAATTTCCTTGGTTCTTCCACGGATTCACAGCTGACTTGAAGCTGGAGCTAGGAGCCCATTCACCTCACAAAGCCCTGCCTCTCTTTTCACAGAGCACACCTAACTACTTCCTGCAAGCTTGAGTGGATGTGATGTAATGTAATAACTCCCATTTGATTACCCCTTCAAAGTCACATGTAGTAGAAGCAAAGTAAACACATCCCAATATGCTCTTACCCGAGTCAGAATCTTTCTGGTCTCCATTAGCTCCAGCAGTAAATGGCAGCTTCCTTTTAGGGGCCTTTTCTTTCATCTCTTTGACCCCATCACTGCGATCCAATTTGGGAGTCTTATTTGATAACACTTTATCCTGTGAAAGAGACAAACCAGAACACAAAGGAAACTTTAAGTGACATGGTTCAGATTTGACAGCCTTAATCAGAATGAAGAACAAAAGGGGTGTAATTTAAACATCTATATTTTTTTTAATAGACAGACAGAGTGAAAGAGAAGTTAAAATAGTCATATATGAGCTAGCTGTGGATCCTGCTGCTGTAATTGGTGCCGTTCACTGCCCTGACTCTTTCAGCCATTATGGGCTTCGCAGAGCAACACTTTTCCATTTAGATTCTTCCTAGATTCCAGAGCAAAGAGTCTGGCCCAGGGAGAGGAGGCTAAGCTGACGCCGACTCGGCTCTGTGGTCTACAGCTGCTGGAAACAATCACAAACCCAAGTGTATCTGCTATCAACAGATGTGAATACTTGTGTTTGTTCAACTGGTTTCTGTGTTGTATTGGGATCTGATAGTAACTTGCTTACCCTGACAAGAGGCTTCACAGCAGTTAATAGCTGAGAAGACGCGGCAAAAGTCTGGAATTGTTTATCATGAATTCTTGTAGGGTTACAATTACATATCTTATTATGAATATCATCATGTTTTTAATCAATTAATTGACCATACGTAACAATGAGAAAAAACAACAAATACTAATTAAGAAGGTATCAGTCGCAATTGTTCAGAATTTTTAACTAAATACAGGGTTCATACACATTTTGACCAATGGATTTCCATGACTTTTCCATGACTTTAAACCAAATTTTCATGACCAAACATTTTGTGAAATCTCAGTGTAGAAAATGTAGTATTTAAACTAACAATGAGAATTCCAAAGCATACAGTAAACCTTAAATGACACAAATGAATGAGAGACAATAGTTTGATTAAAAGAATAAACATTTATATAGATGCCTGTATGTATGCCTGCTTATATTTTGAGCGTCTTTCTTTTAAAAGCATATTAATTATTTCAAACCCAGCGTAAATGAACGTCATGAACATATATAATATAACACATTCCCATGACTTTTCCAAAACGTTTGGGTTTTTATTTTCAGGCCTGGAAATAACCATTTTGAATTCCATGACTTTTCCAGGTTTTCCATGACCGTAAGAACCCTGTAAATAATTGTGTGGTTGAGTCGGAAGAAGTGAGTGAAAGCCAGAAGGTTCAGTGAATGACAGCATGGAAGTATCACATCAGCACAGCCACAGAGTTCAATACACAAAAACAAATAAATATACCCTTACAGTTGTGTTCAAAATAATAGCAGTCCCACATCACTAGCAAGATAAATCACTGTTTTTGTTAGAATTTCAACTTCTACACTGCAAGTAAGTTTCTAGAAGGTTTAGTAAAGGTATAGAAAACCAACAGACCCAACAGGCATGACGTGCATGCTGCTGATTCTGTGAAACTGAATAATTTACTGAAAGGGGCGTGTTCAAAAAATAGCAGTGCCGAGTTCAATTAGTGAGGTCATTGATTATGTGAACAAAATAGGTGTTAAACAGGTGGCCCTTATTTAAGGATCAAGGCAACTGACGCTGCATATGCTGGCTGTGCATTTGTCCTTACAGAGTAAAATGGGTCGTTCAAGACACTGTTCAGAAGAAGAGCGTTCTTTGATTAAGAAATTAATAAAAGAGGGGAAAACCTATAAAGAAGTGCAGAAAATGATAGGCTGTTCAGCTAAAATGATATCAAACGCTTTGAAATGGCAGCCAAAACCAGAAAGGCGAGGAAGAAAAAGAAAAACGACTATTCGAATGGATCGAAGAATAACCAAAATGGCAAAGGCTCAGCCAATGATCAGCTCCAGAAGATCAAAGAAGATCTAAGATTGCCTGTGAGTACTGTAACAATCAGACAATGTCTATGTGAAGCCAAGCTACCAGCAAGAAGCCCCCGCAAAGTCCCATTGTTAAAAAAAAAGACATGTGCTGAAGCGGTTACAATATGCCAAAGAACACATTGACTGGCCTAAAAAGAAATGGCGTAATATTTTGTGGACTGATGAGAGTAAGATTGTTCTTTTGGGGTCTAAGGGCCACAGACAGTTTGTCAGACGTCCTGCAAACACTGAGTTCAAGCCACAGTACACAGTGAAGACGGTGAAGCATGGTGGTGCAAGCGTCATGATATGGGGATGTTTCTCGTACTACGGTGTTGGTCCTATTTATCGCATACCAGGGATCATGGATCAGTTTGAGTACATCAGAATACTGGAAGAAGTCATGTTGCTGTATGCTGAAGAGGAAATGCCCTTGAAATGGGTGTTTCAACAAAACAATGACCCCAAACACACCAGCAAGCACTGCTATTTTTTTGAACATTATATTTCTTGACTTTCTGTAAAATATTATCAAATTCAATTACTTTTTCCAATTTTCTTGCTTTGAAATAGAATGTGCAGTGTCCCCAATGCATTTGTGTTCATTAAAATACAATTTATTTGAAGAATTTTGAGGTTTACTCACCTTTTTAAAACACACTGCTATTATTATGAACATAACTGTATATAGACCACTGTCTGACAATACACAACATTAGGGAAAACGGTCAAAGCAAAGCTGTAATACAGGCCATGTTATCTTAAATCAAAGATGACACAGGAAACTAATTTAAAATGAGTCACTCATTTAATGTAAATATTTACCCAAATCAATTACCAATCAAAGTTTGTATTTGTATTTTCTAATGATCGATTTGTCATGCAGAGTAAATGCATCCCCCTTGTATTCAGTAGTCAATCCTGGAGTATTTCAAGTAAAGACTGTGCTTGTAGAATACAGTTGACACCATCGTCGGACATAAACATGACAGGATAAAGCACTCAGTGAAAAGTGAATTTACACTAGCCATGGATTCACTCGCTTGTGAATTCCTGATATAGTCGTCAAACTGCTCAGTCCAAAAATGTATTGTGATATAAAGGTTAAAGTGTTTAGTATGCTTCATGTACAGAGGGTTTACGGTCTCATAGTGGAGATGCAGGGGCAGGTAAAATGTGATGTTCAGGACACTCATTTATTTCATTAAATGTCTCTGTCCTACCTTCTGTGCCCTACTCATCTCTCTCTATCTTCAGGGCAGGTTTTCCATTATGTGTCGACTCTTTGAACTCCTCCCCCTGCCCTGCCCCAGTCATAAGACTATGATGTCATGGTACAGTAGAGACAAACAGTGTCAGCTACAGTTAGCTGATCTCTCCGACTCTCTCTCTCCCTTCCTCTCTCTGTCTGTATCTCGGCTGAGCAACACAAAGGCTTTTTAACAAGAGAGCACGCAATTCATGCAAAAGCACGAGGTACACATCCGGGCAAGTGCAGAAACTACAGTCATTCTAAGTGGGGAAAACAAGATGCAACTTATACAAAAATAATACAACAGCAAATGTAAAGCTAAATAAATAAGTCGATTTCCAGAGTTAGACTGGGTTATTTTTTTCTTTAGTTAAATTCAAAGAACGCTTTGACAGACTGCCTTCACAAGACACCCTGTTTGATGGTCTCCTAGCAATTCCTTCTCTTTTCGCCTCCCTCCGATTTCCACCCTCCCCTGTGCGCTTCATTCCCTCCCTGCCTCCTCTCCTCCCTCCATGCCAGAGTCTGATGCAATCTTTTGCAGAGGGTTGTAAATCCATGCCAAGCTGTATATCTCTTCTTTTCGCCTCTTGTCGCTGCTCCTGGTAGCTGAACAGTTGGCACACACCATGACATCATCAAGCTGCGTCCGACACTTCATTCCACTGCAAACAACATGACTGTAACCGTGTCAAACTCAGAGGACGCTGCCTTCATAGCCTGCATTTCAAGATATTTTTTTTAACAGGCCAACAAGGCTGTCCAATTCCAAAAGGTGCCTCTGAATCTGGCTAAGAAATTCAGAATTCAGCCGATATTGCCTGAATCGCAAAGACACAAACACTGTATTCTTCGCGGCAGTGTCCAAAGATATGCAAGAGTCAATTGTTTTTTGAGCATTAAGGTAACAGTAACTACACTTTATTTACAAGGAATTTTAAATATATACATGTTTCAATGTGGTGGCATGTTTGTTGATGGCTCAACTTTCTAGTTCTGGTAACTGAAAAACATTGCACCAAGTGGCAAACCCAGCAAGCTCAACCACACAACTTCACCTCATTGACATACACATCACTGGGAGACACATAAAGCTCGACTCCACCAAAGACAGGTTAAGAGAGTGGGATCAACCACAGAACAGCATCATTGAAACTGGTATACATTCACACATCACACTGAAGGAAACTTAGGAGGGACAGATACTTTCTGTGGTATGCCTTGTTCCCAGGCCTTCTGGTTGAGAAAGCTATTTTCTTATATATTTTAGCCTACCGTCTGTGAGGCCTTCCAAGGCTTTTCAAATTGTTGATCAGATGTGGTGGTTTAGTGTCAACGTTCAAGGACAAACAGCAGTTGAAATTGGGATTACATGTTGTATACAAACATTTGGCTAGTGTGTGCCTGTAGGTTTTTCCAGTCTTACCTTCTTCCCACCCTGCTTTTCCACCATGTCGGTGTTGAGTGGGAAGTGGTCCAGCTGGGGGTTTTTAGATCCCCCACCTTTGGGCATCGTTCAGCTCTCCCCACGCCAAGCTTCATTCACGCTGCCATTGCATCGTCATCAACCGTCTGGAACAAAGGGAAAGAAAAAAACAGTGACGGTGGGGGAGGTTAGCAACTGGCCACTACATTTCTTTGAAAATGCATTTACACACTGCCAGACTATGCAGCCATTAGCGGCACATCAAGCACTCTATTTTCAACCATTACGACCTGATCTGAAAGAGCAGTAGAGAGGGAGGACATCAGGCTGAGTTGCAGCTGTGGGAGGCAGAAAAAGCTCATCTGTTCTCCAGGCTGAACCCAGAGAGAGGGCAAAGGTCTGCCCAAATACCGTCAAACATGCTTGGTACTATCGGCATATTTTAAAGCAAGAGAAACTGAAATCCCTTCAAAACAGCAGAGGCCCACCATTGAACATGCTGCAACGAAAGCAGTCGTATACTGGAGTTTAGATATGACACAAGGACGGGCCATGTAAGATATTGCATAACCCCAATGTTGTGGGATACTGAGAGCTAGGAGCAGCTGAGGAATTTCTTCAGGAACGTGACTGGCACGTCTCAACAAAAACCCAAACAGCTACTCGCCGCCATAGCTAGCCACCCCTTGTAATTGTGGGCGTTACCCTGTTCTCATTCATGGCATCCCGACCACAAACAGTTAAGAAGGATCATCGCCTTCTTACAACCAGAAACCTATCTGTTATGGGTGATTGGTTTTATATCATGAACTTATTGAATAGAGAGCTCTGTGCAAGTACACAATAACAACCCCTTGCCTTTGTGAAGAGAGGCCTTCCGCTCCACAGGGCCATGAATTAATCATACATTCCATCCCTCAATGCTCTCCTCCATAATGCACTTTTTTTCTAAGTGCGTTAAAGTATGATCATCCTTGTGACCGAGTGAGTGACCAGATGAGACCATGGCTGCACCCCCACCCCTACTTTGAGACACTGGCAATCCTATCTTTCCTGGCGCCACTTCCATCTCCACTCCCATCCCTTCCCCCATCCTCCTTCCCTTCCTTCTGCAGTTATCCTATTCAAAGGCTGCTATTTATATCCCTCCAGTCAAGTCAAGACAGCCAGCCAGCCAACCAGAGAGGCACAGAGCTACAGAGGATGTAGGATGTAGTGCTCCCTTTTTTTTTTACTGGTGTATGGAAAGAGACATGAGCAAACACAGCAAACCACAGCCCCTTCCCTCCCTCCTCTGGCTCATTGTTACTGCCTCTTTGCTCCTGCTAGGCCCTCGCTTCAACCTCCCTTAGACTCCCACCTCTCAGCACACCAAACAAAGCGACAGGAAGGTTGACTACTTTCAGAAATAAACAAACCACACACACACACACACACAAAACTGGGTCAGCTGGACTTCTCAAACAACAATCTCTGCACTATTTTGGGACTACGATGATTGGCACTTATAGAACATTCAGCTGACAAAGCGCAAGACAATTATGTTTGCAAGCAAGCAGTCACACAAGAGGAGAGGAAAGCCGGTTCAAAACCACAGGCCCCATTTCTTTTGTAATTTCATCCCAATCAAAATATACATAACATATGTTAACATTGTGAGTCTCTGGGAGTCAGTCAAGTGTTCTTGCCACTAAACAGTTGATTAACTCCGTATGTTTATTTGTATGCGAGCGTGTGTATATATATATATATATATATATATATATATATATATATATATATATATATATATATATATATATATATATATATATATATATACACACACACATATATATATACATACATACATACATACATACACACAAAACTAACACACAGTCTATGAAAACTAAGTTTATCTACATTATCATATTGTTTGACATTATTCTACTAATTATACTTTGTGCCTTTACAAGGTTATGTGTCATGAAATAAAGGCTGGGCTGTCCTTTCTATGTTCATATCGTCCAATCATTTACCAAATGATGCCGTGGCTCATCTGACAGCGTTTGGCAAGAAATACAGTTAAAGTTACGCGTGTAAGCATTTAAAAAGAGTGTGAACATTTTATCTAAAATATCTAAACACTTGACATAATCTATCTGCTGTCATTACTGTCTCAAACAACGGCTCCTTTTTAAAGTGTGACAATATCACAGCATCGTGTTCCGTTTAACGTCCGGCTATCATCTTATCTTCAATATCACAATCCAATCATATCCATAAATAGGGCTGTTCCAAATAGCTCAATGCATTGACGTTTTATTCATTGCCTTGACATTCAAATTATTATGATCAATAACTTTGAAAGTAAAAAAATAAAAAGCAATTCGATAACATTAACTTCTCTTCTGGAGCAAATAAAAAACAGTTATGGTGAGCAGGCATAAGGAGAACAGAGAATGCAGGGTAACATTGGAGTCATTGGATTCAAGGAAAGAGACGTCTAACGGCTTTATAATTAAGGTCAATCGTGTTGATTAATGGGGCTCAGCGGGCAGACATGCCGCCCCACGAGAAACATCTCTAAATGCACAGTAGCGCAAATATACTTGCTACGTTAGGTTTATTCATATTTAGTCATTTAAGTGATATATCGTGAGGTTATACATAGTGGCGAGTCAAAGTTCAAAGAGCATTCAGGTTTTTTCACATGTGAAAAAAAATAAATAAAAAAAAAATAACTCCACGACTGTATTTTGAGGTTTAAGTGCTAGAAAGGAACTTGAGTTTTTTTCATTGAATGAATGCATAAAAACGTCAACTTCAATATTTGTTGTCAATATCAAATATCAATACACATATCAATTTCAGAGATAACTTAGATCAGCTTTAGTTAAATATTCAAACAGCAGTAGTTTGGTTTGAGATACGAGCAACCTATTGACTATTGTCTGCTGACCATAGCCAAAACACCTAATAA